>JAPYYR010000791.1:0-22560 GCA_030523065.1 Aphidius colemani
ATTAATTAATAATATATTATATTAAAAATAAATATTTAGCATCAAATAAATGTACATAAATTATTATTTTATTATTTTTAACAAATACTTTGTTTCTTTGCTGCAACAGCTGGTGCTTTTTTTTACAGTGACAGTTTTTTTGGTGCAATTAGTATTTCTTCAATTTCTGGCTTGGGCTAGCGGCTGCCATATAGACAATACAACGTCAAGGAAATACTATATATCCTTTGTTAATCAAAAAAATTAACAAAAAATATACATAAAAAAATTAATGTTAAAATGTTATTTGAGTTGTAGATGGGATAGGTCCATAAAAAATATAACTAAATAATTTTTTTTTAATTGAATTTATAATAGACATATCATTTGAACATACAGATTAAAAAAAAAAAAAAATTATTGATCTGATTTTGTTGTTTCGAGATTTGGTTTAACAGGTTCTTCAGTAAATATATCACTTCCAACTTTAAAAGCATTATCCTTAGCTTGTTGTGGTGTTAATTTTTCATATTCATTTGGCTCAATTGGCTGTCCATCTTCTTTTAACTTTCCAGCTTCATAATCTTCATGAATTTTTCGAAGATAAATTGCATTAAAAAGATCTTTAGCTGTGAATTCAGATTGTGTTACATCTATTGATCTGTATGATACGTATGGCTTCAAAGTACAATCTTTAAGATCTGGAACAATTAATTCTGGTATCATTTCTGGAATCACTTTGAAATGTTGACCATCAACGAAACCAACATCTTTTGTTCCTCGTTCTGAAAAATACCATTGTGTTGTTTAATATACAGTTATTCAATATTTTTTATTTAATATATTTATTTACTTACTGTCAATTGGAATATCAGGATGTGGTTGAATTCTTTGTCGTTCTTTAAATTCACGTGTTCCTCTTTTATTTGGTATATCAAATTTTCGAAAATTTTTCTTTCCACAACATACACTTGATGTTGATATACCACGACAAAATTTCATGCTCCATATTGATATCATTTTTAAATTTATTACCTACTAAAAATTAACAATGTTTAACAATTGTTTCTATTCTGTTTGTCTTATTTTAACATAAATATTCTATAATAAGATATCAACAAGTTTTTAATTTATATTTACCGGTTATTAAATTTTAATTTGCATCAGTTATGTAGTTGGTCCAGGTGATTGATCCAACAAATATTGTCCTATTATCAATGAAATAAAAAAGTCAGTTAAATCAACTCAACAAGCATTATGACACTCATGTTTTTTCACATATAAATAAATAATATTTTACTTACTTAATTTGTTTATATATAAAATAAAAAAGTATTGTTATTTAATATTTTAATAATATTAGGATTTTGTAGTAGAAATATTCTAACTTTAACCTAATCCTTTATTATTATTATTATTATTTATTAAGGTCTTTTACACAGTAAATTCTGCTTAATTGTTTATGTTTTTTCACTACGCATGACACTGAGCAATGCGCTAAGTAGTAACGTTAAAAAAAGTCTTATAAGTTTTTATTTTTTTTACTGACGTATGTTTATTTACTTCTGTGTTGTTGATTCATTATTGTTATTTGTTGGTCAACAGTGTTGACCAACAATGTTCAATGTTTTATAACAAAAAGAAAATCATCATTATGAATGTAAAATATTTTTAAAAACATTTTAATTAATCAAATAATCATTAAAATGGCATTATACGATAATAAACATTGGCTTTTATCACACATAAGAGACAGTTTTATATCAACTGATGACACTTGTAAGTTATTTAATTAATTAAAAACAAATTACATCATATTTATCAGTATATATTTTTGTATGAAAAATAGCAATATGCGAATTAGTTATGGTTCGTGAGGATATACCAAAACATTTGAGATTATCTGGTGCCAAATGTTATCCTGGAATTGATGATGACAGTGATGAAGATTCACAATCATATGACATTCAAATGGATAGAGACTTTGGACATCGTCATAGATCAAATACAGCCCAACGTCTTGAAAAAATGGATCAAGCACGTAAAAAATTTCAAAAGGTTAATCACATTAAATTAGATGGTATACCAGTGGCAATTTCAGATAAAGATATATCTGAATTATTTGAAAAAAAAGATTTAAAAAAAAATCATAAACCTATTATTCGACAATCATTACTATCTGAACAGCTTGAAAAGTCACCTCAATTACCAAAAAATCCATTTAAAGAATATGCTAAATTTAATGGACAAGTAAGTTTATTTAAAAGAATTATTTATTAATATTTTTATTATTAAATTGCTATTAATTATTAAACAGGAACAATATGATGAACCCGTTAGAAAATACAGAATATTTATGTGTATGCTTAATGAAAAAGAACGTTCATATCCACGTCAAATGACTGTTATATCATCAGCAACAGTTAAAGAATTTATTGGTTTAATTTGTTATAAATATGCATCAGAAAATCCTACTCACAATCTCAGGTAATAATTGACTATTATGTAATCCACTAAAAGCTATAAAGATAATAATGATTATAAATTACAGTGAAGATATAATAAAATATGGATTATTTATAACTGAAGATGATGATGGTGAAGTTGATATGGATTTTCCTTGTCTTGATCCAACTGAGCCAATATCAAAATTTGATTTTACATCATTGTGTTTAGTTGAATTACGTCCATGTGATTTAGTAAGGCATGAGCCAGTTAGTAAATTAATTGTTTCAACAGCTGAAGAAATTATTGAAGTTAGTAAAGTTGAACAGCAAAGAATTGCCGAAGATTTAGCACGTATGAAAGGACATACAACAGCTATGGAAGCACCATTGTATCAATTATATAGGTAAATAAATTTAACTATTATTAAATTGAATAACCTGATTAATGTATCATTTTTTTTTATTTTTTCTTTTGAAGGGTTTATATTGTAAACAGGGTTACAGCTAATACAGAAATACATCTTGGTATTTCTGGTGATAAAATTGAGATTGATCCAGTATTACCAAGCAAAGGTGCTAGTAGATTATTGAATCGTCAACGAGCTGAGAGTCATCCAATGGATAATATTGCTGCTTGTAATATTTGTGATCATAAAGGAAACAAAACAACATTTACATTAATTTATTCATTAAATTCATCATTTTCTGATTCATCAAATGGTAATTATTACCACTTTTTAATTGATTTTATAAATATTTATATTATTTTTTTGCTCTTAGTTACATTTAAAAAACATGAATTTGAAGCTGAAACAACAGTTGCTGATAATATTGTTGAAAAAATTAATCATATACTTGAGTTACGTACAAGTAATGCAAGAAAAGAATATTTAGCATATCGTGAACGTAAGTCGATGAAAAAAAAAAAAACAACATAAATATTGTATTTAATTTATATTAACCATTTTATATATAATTTTAATAAAAAAAACTATATATTGTCAAGTAATATAATTTTTTTAGTATATAAATTAATGTCCCTTTTTATTTGTTCGTCTAAATTTTTTTTAAAATGATTTATTGTTTCATTGATTATTGTTTCTTTAACAGCAACATCAATCAAATTGCTTATGTTATTTGATATTTTTTCATAATTTGGTTTTGATTGAATATATTTTTTTTGTTCATCAGATAATATTGATAAATCTAAATTAGTATTATTCATATGATTTTTAATTTTTTTATCAAGACGTCGAAATTTTGATTTATGTTCTCTCAATGTTTTTGTCCATATTTCACGTTCATTTTTTAATTTTTCAATATATTCAACAATATTAAATGCTTCCTCATTGGAATTTTTTGATTCACTATTTTCATTAGATACTTCATCTATAAAATAAAAAAATAATTCAACAAATAAATAAACATAATAACCTGAAAAAAATAAAACAATTTTACCTTGTTGTTGAATTGGAGCCAAAGAACGTCTTTGAAAAACAATTGATCGATGTTTATCAATTGGTGCCTCTGATGTATCATCTACAGTGGCTATATTTTCATTATTAGATAAATCTTCTTTATTTTTCATAACTGATTTTTTATTGTTTATTGATATTGTTTATTATTGTGACAGTTAGTAATGACATCATGTGGTGTCAATGGCGCTGATGTGCACAAACAAAAATAAACAATAACAATTCTGGTTAAATAAATATACACAAGATATAAATAAATAAAAAGCGACAAAATTTATTTAAATTTGTTGTATTGTTGTATTAAAAATAGTATTATATATGCTAAATTCCATTATACTGTTTTCATTTCTATTTAAAGCGATTCGACTGAACAATTAATTGGAGCTGGCTTTAACTAATTGGAGGTATAGAAAAATATATTTTTCTAGCCACTTTTAGCTAGCTCCAATCGCATTTTCTTTTGGTGTCTTGGTTTCATTTATAACTGTTTATAAGATTTTATAGAATTTAATCAGGATGGAAGGGGAAAATTTTCTTGAAATATCTACACTAAGTCTGACTCTATATGAGCAGTTTGAGTCAGATAAAACAAGGTTATGGAAACTATTGAAATAAATTCAATTATTAAAAATAATGTCAGCAATAATAATAATAGCAATACAAACATAAAAAGAATTCATCCATCAACTAGTTACAATGAATTTTTTAATAATTATCTTCAAACAAATCGACCATGTGTTATTCAATCTGGTATCACAAATAATTGGCCATGTGGTATTCATTGGAATCAAAACAAAGCGCCAGATTTAAATTATTTACAACAAACTTATGGTAATAATAATAATAATTTTTATAAATAATTATATATTAACAAATATTTATCAATTCAACAGGTCAATCAGATGTACCAGTTGCAAATTGCCACATTAAATACTTTAATGCACATGAAAAAACAACAATGAAAATGCATGATTACATCAACTACTGGATGAATTATATAAACAATAATTATAACAATAGTTTACCATTATTATATTTAAAAGATTGGCACTGTTTAAAAGATACAAATAAAGCTATTTACAATGTACCAAAATTTTTTGCATCGGATTGGCTCAATGAATATTACTTGGCACATCCAGAACTCGATGATGATTATATGTTTGTCTACATGGGACCAAAAAATTCATGGTAATTAAAATATCTATCACAACAAACAAACAAACTAAAATACAATTTACTTATTCAACTGTTTTTTTATTTAGGACATCTTTTCATGTTGATGTTTTCAAATCTTACAGTTGGTCTGCAAATATTGTTGGTAGAAAGAGATGGCTATTTTTAAAACCAGGCTGTGAAAAATTATATTATGATTCATATGGTAATTTACCTCATGACATTGAAACTTTTATCAACAATAATACTGATGATAATAACAATAATAATAATAATGAGAATGATGATAATGATATATTGGAAATAATACAAGAGCCAGGTGAAATTGTATTTGTACCATCTGGCTATTATCACCAAGTGACAAATATTGAAGATACAATATCAATAAATCATAATTTTATAAATTCATGTAACATATGGAATATATGGGTTGAATTAAAATTATCATTAAATGATGTTATGAATGAAATTAAAGACTGTTGTGATATGGATAATTGGCATAGTCAATGTCAATTATTATTAAAAGCATCAAATGGAATTAATTATATTGAATTTTATAAATTTTTATATTTTATATTAACAAAACGTATTGATTTGTTGAATAATAATAAGCCATGTTATTCATTTGATAATTTTACACTCGGTTATAATCATTGTATTTTTGATATTAAAAGTGCTAAATATGTACTTGATAATTTTATTGAAGATGTTAATGATAAGAATATTTTTGATATTGTTATATATGATAATAATGTTGATGAATTAATTGAAAAAATTAATGATATATTGTTAATTGTTGATATTTAATAAATATATTTTTTTCAACAAAATAAAATTTATTTTATTATATAAACAAATAACAGGGCATTGTTTACAATGAACTTTTTTAAATGTTTTATTATTTTTTTTTTTGGATTCAAGGTGTTGCATCTCTCCCTCTCTCTGCCAAACTTTCACAGATATATTTTTATCATTGTGTGTACTTTAACTCAATTTAGCTCCTTTAAAGTTAAAAAAATAATTCATTGATATACATGTAATTTATATACCTGCTGATAAGTATAAAAAAAAAATAAAAAAATAGTGTTAAATTTTAATTATTACTATATTTGGTTTGAACTTTTATTTTGCTTTGACGTGCCTGATATAGTTACAGCCTACAGAGTGTTAGAGTTAATTGACTACTTGCCCATTGACATTGAAAATAATAATATAAATTTTTTTTAAATATTTATAAATTATTATTATATTTAAAATGGTCGTCAAGGTTTATATATCGGGTATCAGCGGTAACAAAGAAGTAAGTTAATTATCACTAAATACATTTTTAAATTGAATTAATATATTGATTTTGTTTAAGGTCAAAAAAAGACAGCAAAGAGTACTTATGATACTTGATAGTAAAAGTGTTAAATACGAGGTTATTGATATCACTGAACCAGGTAAAGAAGATGATAAAGAATTTATGCAAACAAATAGTAAAACTAGAGATAGTAAATATCCTTTACCACCTCAAATATTTAATGAAGATAACTATTGTGGGGTAATGACATTTATTTTATCTTAATTTTCTTATATATATTTTAATATCTATTTAATTGATGATTAATTCATTTATTAGGACTATGAGAGTTTTGATTTAGCTAATGAAATTGATGAACTTGATATATTTTTAAAAACAAACGAACTTGATGATCTGTCAATTGATGACAGTAGTTCAAAAAATAAACAAAATGAAAACTCATCAAGTCGAGAGGTATGTTTTTTTTTAAACTAAAAATGAAACATTATTATTAATAATTGTAAATTGGTTATTTAGATATCACCAGATAAAGATTTATCAGAAAATGAGAAAGAAAATAAAGATACAGCAGAAATTGATGATGACATTGCTGATGACGATGGATTAGTAGATGAAGATGAAGATGCTGATGTTGATGATGATGTTGATAAGACTATTAAAAAGGTCAGAGAACTTAATCAAAGTAATTCAGAGAAAGAGGATCAACAACAAGAACAAGAAGAATAAATTATTTAATTAAAATAGTTTTTTTTTTTTTCATATATTTATAAATATTATTATACGTGAGTTTATTAAATAGATCACAACGTTGAAATGATCATTTGAAATTATTTTATACAACTAAGTTCAATACAACTCAAAAAAGAAAAAATTATTCATTTTTTTTTTTAAAATAATAATTAAGTTTGCTCATTTGAAAAAAAAAAACAAAATAGAAAGTGGCCTAGTTATTGTCAACTTTCTTTAATTTTTAATGTTTTATGAAAATTAATTTGAATTAAAACTTGGAATTGAAACAAAAAAAAACTACATTTATCTATTACAAAATAACAAAATATTTACAAGCTTTCTCTCCAAGTTTTTACGATTAATAAATTGTTTTAATAATAATGATAATATATTATAATAACGTAAAATAAAACATTAACAACATTAATTTTTCTTTATATTTTCATTGTTTTTGACACCACGAACATCCTGAAAATAAATGAACAATAAGCGAAGTTTAAAATTATTTTTAATTAGTTTATAATTTATAAATTTTATAAAAAAACATATTTCATGCAGGTAATTTGTGTAATTTTTTTTCATCAAAATAATTGGTCTTGAAAATTAGTCAAATATAATTTTTATTGAACATTTATTTCTTATCAAATTAAGTTTTTTTTTTGTATGTAATTTAGATTAATATTATGCAATTAGTTATTCAAAAAATACAAACGTTTTTTCAAAAAAAAGAAAGTAAAAAAAAACTTTCTTTTTCAGGTAAATATTTGGTACATCAAATTAAAAATATTATGCTAATTATTATTCTTATTTTGTTTCAAAAAAATATTTAATTTTTTAAAATTAAATTAAGCACATGATGATAATCTCTAGCTAATGATTTTTTAATTATTCCAAAAATAAAAAATAACTAAATATGGCATGACAATTATTGATATTTAACAAATAATTCTCTTTTCGTGTTAAATTAATTTAATAAAATATTTTTGTGACTAAAAAACATTTAAAGTCAATGTAATAATCGTGTGCGTTGTAGAAAACATGATTTTATTATTGAAAAAATGATCAATAAAATCCAAACACAAAAAAAAAAACTAATACTATGCTTTGAATTGAAAAAATAAGCAAAAAAATAATCACTGATTTCGAATTTCTTTACGTCAAGTTTCTAACATTATGTTAACAAAAAAAAAATAAACTCTAATTTTACAATTTGAACTAAATATCAAAATAAAATTAGTCCGTACCAAAATATTTTTGGCCAAAATGATTTGGTGCGACTTTGTGTATTTCTGATGTTAAAAATTTCATCTAAAAAAAGAATAAAAAAAATTATCAATTGAAAATAATGTGTTGTTAATTTAATGACGTTAAAATATACAAACTTTTGGAAATGCAGTGACTAGAGTTTTGGCAGCTGGTGGTGTACAAAATAAATTTGACAGTATAATATTTTCTTCAAGAACATGATGTTCTTTTAACACAGCAATAGCTTTAATGACAGTGTTTCCTGTACCTAAAAATTATTATATAAATAATCGATAATAGCAAATATTAATTCTTCAATTACTTACTCATTATTGGATACATTAATAAAACTTTACGATCTGCAATGTCATCTGGAAACTTTGCATACACAACTTTGGCTTCGTGTGTGTCAGCATCACTTTCAACAAGTATTTTTCCAATTCTAATACTTCGACAACAGTCTCTCAATCCCTTTTATAATTACAAATTTAATTAATAAAAATATAATCAATTTTTCAAAAATATAAATTACCTGTTCCATAGCCTCACCACTTCTAACAATTGAAACTCCACAATTACCTTTTTGATACTTAAGACCATTATATTTTTCACCTGTTGGTGTTGTTACAACAAATTTTGTAAATGGTAATTGATTAAGACTCTCTTCAATTACAAGCCGAATCTGTTGAATCAAAAAATCTCATTAATGTTTGACAACAAATTAACTGTATACATTTATTTATTAATAAACAAACAACACTTTACCAAACGATCAGCATAAAACTTGAAATCACTTCTACTTGTGTTCCTGAAGAAAAATAAAAACAATTAAAACGTTGGTTTATTTTTCAGCTATACAAGTGACTAGTTAATAGTTTTTAAAATTTATTTGTTAATTATTAATTAAATAATGACATAATAAAGCATGATAAATTTATAAAATTAATTGTTTTTTTTTTTTTTACACTTACTTGTCACGTAAAATTGTTTGTAATTCTTTAACTTGATCATTTGTTGGTAGAATTTTTAAATTTTTTCCATATTCATCTATAATATCATTTTTTTCATATGATTGTTTTTTGTTAATAATTGTTGATGTGTCGTTGGTGCCCATATTGTTGTATAAAAATTAATAAAAGTAAAAACTGCATGTATTTATAGAACGACATGAAAAATATAATGCAGATATTGCGCATGCACTAGCAAATTAAGGAGGATGTTCACTATGCAAGAGATTTTTGTGCAAAAGAAAAGAGTTAAGTAGATAAAGGGTGATTTACACTAGTGATGCAAGTATTTAACCAAAACAACAATTTGTAAACATTATGAACAACAACATGTGTTTTAATAAATAAACATTCAATTATGGAGTCGGTGACAATATTTATGGAGATTTTTTCCAGACTCTGGATGGAAAAAAACTATGAAGAATTACACAGATTACTATCAGATGCACCGACAAAATATTTTCGTGATCCACCAATTGATAAAAAAGGTTAACAAAATTTTTGTTTTATTAACAAAATCAATAACGTTGTATTAAAATAATTAACAATTTAATATTTATCTGATAGATTTGATATTGAAGCAGTTGATGGATTCAAATGAAGGGCTTTTGAAGTTTATAAAAATCGAGGTCAACCAACAGAATTATTCAACAGAACTTTGCTCATGTCTAAGACAAGCAATTGAAGTAATCAGCTTTCTCATTGATGAATACCACAAACCTTTTGAGCCATATGCAAATCAAACAATTGAATTATGTGCATATATCTTACAAATAAACTCGACTTTTCACATGAAAAAATCAACCATAAAAGTTTTCATACAAATCCTTGACAAATTTCCTGATACTGATTACTCTCTTGATGCAGTTATCGAAACTTTCATGAAAAAAATACATCTTTACAATAAAAAACATCAACCATTATTATTCAAAGTTCTCTGTTGCATTGCAAGACATAATCCTGACAATCAAAAAATAATTAACTCAGAAAAACGTCTAAAAATGTTACTGATGAATTCATTGGATTTAAGTTGTCACGACGTCAAAAAATATGGTTTTACTACATTTCAATTTAGCATTGAAGCATTAACTGATTTATGCAAAAGTTTTCCAATTGAAAATACAGAAAGTCAACAGTTGTATGGTATAGTTAAACAAATTAGTGATTTTACTAAAGAGCTAAATAAAAGTCAATTTTTGATAATTGAAAGTTTGATAATATTTATGATTCAAATGATGCCAAGTTTTCAAGAAATCATTAAAAATGACTATAATTATTGGAGTATTTTTTTTCATAAATTAATTGATAAAAAAATACACGTTGATCTTGTGATTCAAGCATTAAAAATATATTATCATGTGATGGGTAACATTTTAAATGATGGTCCAATTGATGACAATAATGTTTTATTAAATAACTTGAAGACTTCATTTGAGGAAAAATTAAAAAAAGAATATGTTGATCATAGTCATCAACGTGTTGATGTCATTGGATACAGTCAACTTGCTGAAACAATAAAAAAACAATTTGGTAATCGTGAAGTTGAGATGATGTTTGAGTTGGTAACAAGAAGAGCAAGTTATTTATTTGCAAGTCAAGATATTACAGTTGAGCAGTTTGAGGACATTGCAGTATACCAAGAAGCAATTTCTGAAATATTTATTCACATGACAGCAGTAACCATAAATCAAATAAAAAAACTAATTAAACTCACGTCATTGATAATAAAAAGATTTGCTGAATTGCCTGAAATGTTGAGAGTTAATTCAATTGATTCATTGAAGAAAACAATTGTTAATGTGTTTAAGCTGAAGCCATTTCTCTTTAAAGAATTTATAGATGCAATTATTTATGATGGAATTGTCTGGAGCTGTTCTCACACACTCCACATTGATGCTCAGTTGAGTCGTGATGTATTCAACAGTAACAAAGGACCAATATCATACAAAAATTATCTCCAATTGTGGAAAGGATTGATGGATAATTTTCAGGATAATATTGAAGTATACAATCGTCAGTATGTCATTGATAAAATAATTGATACATTCACTAAATTATCAACAAAACTTAATTTAAAAATTAAAACTAAAAATGATCATTTTGATCCAGCATTAGCTGATGTTGCTGAAAACGAAACTGATTATCGTATTTTTTTAAATATGATTGATCTTTATGATAAAATTCTTGGTTTTATATCACCAGCACTTTGGACAAATAAAATGCCTGAATTTCTTTATATAATTATAAGAGCATCTCACAAGTCACCACTTATTTCTGGTTTTTATAAAATTGCCAATAGAGTTATTCAATCATCAAAAATTTTTGATGATTTTGATAATGATGATACAGAACTTTTTAATACTGTTCTTGAATATTTATTAAATGCAATTAATAACGTTGATAAATATCCTCTTGAACTACAAATTGTTGTTATTAAATTAATTCTACAATCACCAATTATTTTTGTGCCACATTTTATTGATCGTGTTGATGAAATTTTTAAAATTTCATTTACAATTGGGCTGGATGATTGTGACTTGGCAAATGATACTCTTGATACACTTGATAAATACATGTCAACAAAAAATACACTAAAATATCAAAATATTATTAAAAAAATTATGCCAACATTAAATTTATATTTAAAAAGTCAAGAGAGTTTAGAAATTAATCAAGATGAATTGACATTAATTGGTAAACGAATGCAAAAAAATATTGATGGTTTTGAAAAATTACAAAATAGAATATTATTGTTATTTGGAAAAATTGATAACTCATTGATGATTGAATTTTTACACAATGAATCACAGCATACAAATGCATCATGGGATGATAAAAATTTGTTGGAATATTCAATGACATTTCCAGATGGTAGTCTTGATGTTTATCTTGATACAATGTTACCCAGAATCATTGATTTGTCATTAAACAGTTGTGATAGAAGAACAAAAGTTGCTGCAAGTGAAGTACTTTATTCAATAACTGCAATAATACTTGGTAAAACAGTACATTTTTTAGCATCAAATCCAGATAGATATTCATCATTCTACAAATTATTATGTCCGTCATTATTAAAACTTGGTTGTGATTCTGATGATGTTGTTAAACAACTGTTCAATCCACTTACATTTCAAATAACTCATTGGTTGAGTAATCGACTTATGTACAATTCACCAGCAAGTTATCATTTAATTGACAGTCTTTTTGATGGACTATGTGATGAATCAAACTCGTTGACACGTGATTTTTCAGGTATATTACTTGGTGAATTTGCTAAATGGACAATAAAACAATCAAGTGATCGTTATATATTAGACAAGTCTAATTTCATCAATACTATTGTAAGAAATATCAAAAATTTTTCACTTCATTCATGGAATCATCGTCGTATTGCAGCAGCAATTGGCTTTAATCATTTATACAAAATTTTACGTGAAAATGAGAAAGTTGTTGATGTTTATTGGCTTGAATTCTTATATTGTTTTGTCAAAAGTATGGATGGTTGTTTAGAAAAGTGTGTTAAAAATGCACTTGGACATATTGAAAGAGTTCTCATTGAAAAATCAGATATTTTTTTAACAACAAATAAACACAGAATGGTACCTTATGAGTTTACTGGAGGAACATTGGTTGATGCTATGAATTGGCTACTTATACAATGTGGAAAATTGCAAAAGAATGCTGTTCAACATGTCATGATTCTTTTTGAAAATTTATCAACAAAAATCGAATATTTAGTTTCACCTAAAGATGTGATAACTCGTTTTATTGATACCAATGGATTTCAACAATTTGAAAATATTATTTTGGGAAATTTAAATAATTTTACAGATAAAATTACTGAAAAATATTTAAATAATTTATCAAACACATTGAATTTTTGTATTTGGCTTCTTCAGAATAATTTTATAGAAGTTAATTTATTATTTTCTTCATTGAATCCTCGAAATCTTTTTATTTTTAATTGCATTAAACATTTAATAACTTCTGTGGAAAAAATGACACTTTTAGAGGGTGAAACATTAATTATAGCTTTAGATTTCATTGCCATGATTTTTGAGATTGACGTTGATAATAAAAAAGAAGCAATGAGAATAATTTTTCAAGCAAATTTATTTTCTTTTGCAACTAAATGTGCCTTGGTACCACAAACTGTTGGATTTGATATGAAAAATATTCTTCTTACTGAACAACTTATGAGTAAATTAGAGAAACTCTTTGTAATTGCAAAGAAATTTTTATCCGAAGAACAAATGATTATGATGATGGAACAAATTGATGATGAAATTAAAAAGAATTTCAGTTGGTCTGATGCATTTTCATTTCATGATATAGTGAATACATACAAAAATCCAATTGATATTCGCGTTATCAATGGCTTGATTTTACTCAAAAAATGTAATTGCCTTGATGGTCTTGATCTTGGCTATCAAATAAATGCTGAAAAATCAAATAAACTAAGAGAAATATTTGAAGTTTTGAAATATAAAAATCATAATGAAGACAGATGCATGGATATTGATGAACAAAATAAACAATATCTTAATCATTGCTTGGAATTATTTCTTCACAATCAAGTACCATTTGATGCTGTTCAAAATTTTATTTTAAATAAAACAAAATTATTACGTTATGATAATATTGTTATACCACATGGTGAATATTTTTTCAATACTTTTCATGATGTACTGATACGTTGTTCACTTGTTTACATTGATGAAACTATCAAAGCACTTGTTGACATTATTCACAGTGAAGCAGACACTGTTATATTTTTGCTAGAAGCAATAACACTTTTTTTAGAACATCAAAAAGCAAAATATCATGAAGAAATTAAAAAATTTGCAGATATAGTTTTTCGTAATTTTAAAAATTTTCATAGAATGATTAATTCACCAACAAGAGCAAATTCATTCAACAATATTTGCAGAATAATTGTTCAATTTTTAGACAAACCATCAGACGTTCGACATAAATATCCAGAATTTTATTTATGGATTTTAACTGAATTAACAGAGAGCTCTGATCTATCAGAAAAAACAAGAATTATAAATGATTTTATAGTTTGTTTGACTACTGAAAATTCCGAGGATGATCCAAGACTCTCGTTGATATTAAAAATGTTAAAAAATCATTGTAAAATAAGAACACAAACAGAAAAAAATATTATGGAATTAATGAAAATAACAGAATGCTTTGAAACATTAATGAAAATGTTACCAGTAACAAAAGCAATTATTATTTTTGAAACAGTCATTCATTTTTCACTTATTATTGATAAATATTCATTAAATAATACAACATTGAATCATTTGAATTGCTACTTTAATCTTATATCATCAAATGATGCCCTAAAGTCTCTTAATCTTGTCTATCAACTTTTCATGAGTCACCACGTATCAGCTGAACGACTTAACATGTTAAAAAATTTTATCATTCCATCATTCAGAGCCTGTTCATCAATATCAATTGAAAAATTTTTTGAACAAAATATTCATGAATTATTTACAACAATAAATGAAAATAATTTAGATAATCCAATTGATTTTGAAAAAACTATTATATCAAAAATTGGCACATACAATATTCTTGAGTATTTATTTTTTAAAGTTGATGAAAAAATTGTTAATAAAACTGATGGTGTTATAGCATTAAATGCATTTGCTGGTGAAAAAAGTACTAAACAACTTACTGAGCAAATATTTAAAACAACATTAAACGTTAGAAAATTAAATAATAATAATACAATTATTAATAAAGAATACATGAGATTATTGCATTGTGCTGCTTATAATTGTTCAATAATAATCACCAGTAAATCATCAGATAGTAAATATTATCTTTCTCTTTTTGCTGAAAATGCAAGAAGAGATCAATTTATTTGGAGTAAAATAATTGACTGTAATAAGCAATATGTTCTCTCTCAGACCTTCAAAGAACATCCAAAAAAACGTAAAGAAGTATTAAATTTTAAAGCAAATTTAAAAAATAATGACAAATATAATTCAGTTGATAATTCATCATGCATTAAAAATTACAACTTAACAAGTTCAACATTGGCTGAAGATATTTATGAATACGACTTGAGTGAAGCAGTTGTAATGAAAAATTCATCAGATGATGGATTGTTATTGTCACTTGAAGAGGATGATCTCAATAATCACGAGTGTATGTATCAAATTTGTGCTATTTTAAAACACATGATTGACAATAAATTTGAATCAACCAAGACAAAACCAAATTGGCTTGATTGTTTTGTTGGTTCTATGTTTTCTGAACATTATAATGTCAGATTATTTTTATTGAAAATTATATTAAATAATCAGCAAATTTTTAAAAAAGTTGCTGAACGTGTTATTGAGCCAATTATAGATATTGTTGTTAAAATTTTAAATGAAGGAAATTTAAATTACATTGTAACTGATTGTATTTTAGTTCTTGTTGATTGGTCTGAAATTGCAATACCTAAAAATTCTGGTATTCAAAAAGCAAATGCATTATTTGAGTTGTTAGCTGAAAAAATTGAAGCTGGAACAACAACTGAACCTATTGTTAGAAATAATTTTAATATTTTGGATTTATTGGTTAAAGCTTGGGCTGATATTCTTGATGTACCACTTGCTCTTGATAGAAAAATTCTAGATAAACCAACACGAGGTATTCGATTGATTCTTATAATTTTATCCTACAATATGGCTAGTAAACTAATAATACGTCAAGATGTTGTGGACTTTTTGATAACATTTCTTGAAAAAAACTGGCGTTTTAATGAAGAGGATGTTCTTCGAACATGCAAATCAATTGGTTTATTTTTAAAAGCATCAGAATCAATTGATAATTTTGCTAATTATAAAACAACAATTGTGGATAAAATAAATACAGCTTTTAGTGCGATAAGAGAACCAACGAGACTTGTAAAATGTGTTAATGCAGTATGCAATGCTTATCCAATAATTTCGAAATATTTTCAAGAATTTGTTTTACGTAATCATTTAAAATTGGCACCAATTCACAAGGCAAAAAGTATGGAGGTTTTTTATCATATGATACCGAATATGAATGATCGAGAGATCCTTCAAGAATTAAATCATTTAAAATTTAATAATTTGCTAAAAGACAAAGTACTTCATTGCGAGATAATATGTTTGAAAATAATTCAACGACTTATTACAATTTTAAATGCTGAAAATTATATTCCTTTCGCTAAATTAGCATCAGGCTACAGTCAGCATGATAATCAAGAACATCGTCAAATTACTTATCAAATTTTTATAAATATTTATAAAAAATATTCAAAAAATAATCCGCTTGATTGTCATGAAAAAATATTGATTGATTTGAGTAAAGCAATATTACTACCTGGTATCTTAGAGACATCAGAAAGTCTTAAAGAAATATTGATGAAATTTTGGACTGAAGAAATACAATTCAGCGAAAATTGTCCCGATAGAATTCTTGATATATTTGACATTTATTCACCATCAGTTGACAATGATTTTTTAACATTTTTTGGTATAATTTTTTTGTATTTATCAAAAAAATCACCAGATTATGATAAAAAATTATTTGCTCCATTAGATGCAAATTGTAATCAGCAAAATTATAATATTGTTGTTTCATGGAGAAGAAAAAATTTAACTCATAAAATACCACTTTTTGCAAATTCATATGCAAGTCAGTATACCCAACGTTCAACACTATCAACAATGGATAATTTTATTGCAACAAATGATGGATTTATGCTTCGAGCAACTCAGACACCAAATTTTGCCGATACATTTGCCAACGATGCTATTCCGGAAACATCTGAAAATACAACTTTAACCGATGAAGATATATTTAAGGTACCAAAGCCTTACTCTAACAATATCACATCAAAAAGATTCACTAAGAGTGATAATTTAATAATTAAACACAAACACATACCTGATAATTATTCTCGAAAAGAAAAAATACATCGTCAAGTAATGAAACAACGAACAGATGTTAAATTAAATCGTACCTACAGATACGGTGATTTTCCTGATACCGAAATAACTCATGAATCAATTTTAAATCCTCTTCAAGAACTCATTAAAAAAGACAAAATATTATGTAAAAATTTTATTGTTTCAATGATAAATTCAGTTATAAATCGTCTTGCATCAAGTCGTCAACAATGTGCACGAGATAAATATAAAAATTTTATAGATAGTATATCAAAAAAATTGGCTTTTGTCTTGGAAAATCATCGTAGTAATGATTTAATAATACCAACAGTGTTTGAATTATTAATTCATAATGAAAATATTGAATTTGATACTAATCTACTTGCTCACGTTGCAACGTCAACTGGTCTGGATAGTCTTGGTGCTTTATTACTTGAAAAAAAATTATTAAAAGAACCAGATGATGATGAGCCACCACTAAAACGTTGTCGAGTTGTTGAATCATGTTCACTCGACAGTTTAAATAAAATTGATCAATGGATTCAACTTGCCGAGCTCTATGCATCAGTAGATGACGTTGATATATTTTTAAGTATATTTCAAAATTACGTTGCTGGTGTTGAGCTTCATAAAGCAGCAAAATTACGAGCTGCATGTCAATGGAATAAAGCACTTGATGCATATGAACTTGCTCATGCTTCTGAAACGAAAGCAATTAAACGTCATTGTCAACAAGAAACTTATGAATGTCTTGCGAGACTATCAAGCTGGGATATTTTAACAGAACGTATTGACAAAGATTTTGGCAATAATAAAAACTTGAAAGATTTTTTGGATGTTGCTAAATTACCTGATGAAGGCTGGGTAACACCGTGGTACTTTCAATCACAAATGTATCAATATAAAAATAATCCAAGTGACGATGACAATCAATTTTTTGATCAAGTTAATGAATTAAAAAAACATCCAAATTATAAAGATATTATTCATGAATTATTTAGTCATGAACTCGTATTTTTTTGGACACTTGATTGGCAAGAAGAGACCAAAGACTTGATAAGAAAAGCCTCTAAAAAAATTCGTGAACAGTGGATTCAGCTAAGTAACTTCTCGTTTCAACTGAAGAAAAAACAAGTTATAAAATTAAGAGGACTTGCTAATGTCGATATGATCACCAAAGTAAATAAAAATCTTTCAAATATTGACGAGGTTTTATTGAGATACTGGTCACATTCTCATCCAACACAACATGATGATTTATTATTCTGGGATATTCATTTGAATCATCGTTTAAGTTTTGGAAAATTATTAAAACACGAAATGCAGCAAAGAGATGATAATAGTCAACAAGATAATCTTGCTGATGCTATTGATGAATCTATAATTAAACAGTTATTATCATTGACTGACGCTGCATTGAAACAAAAAAATCTTGGACTCATGTGTAGGTGTTTTGATAATGCTGAGTATTATGAAAAAACTAGAGAGTTCAAGAGTGAATTTACATTGAAAAGAGCCGAGGGTTATCTTCAAGAAGCAATTTGTGATAAAGAAAAAATTCAAGGCTATTTTAAAACATGGAAAAGATGTCGAACAATTTTAGAGATACCTGGTGATTCAGTAAAACGTCATGTTAAAATTTCAGCCTTACATCTTTTAAGTGATTTATCTTTATCATTAAAAGAATTTTCAGTTGAAAATGAAGAAAATGCAAATAGAATACTTAAAAAAATTGGTGAAATTGATGATTTTGATTTTTATAGTTTAGAAAAATTGAAAGAAGCTTGTAACATTGCCGAAGACTATGGTGTAGATGATAATGAAATAGCTAATTGTCATTTAAAAATATTAAAATATTGTTACATGAAAATAATTGACGGTGATGTTGATCGTGAACTGTTGAAAAATTTTGTTAAATCAACACTGAAAGCAATGGCATGTGGTTCACAAGAAGCAGGTCAGTACTTTCCTTGTCTACTAAAGTCAAAGTATCTGAATGATGAAGAGATTATATGTATTTTTGAAGAAGGTTGTATAAATGTTTCATCCTGGAGATTTTTGCCTTGGCAACCTCAACTATTATTTCATTTATCATCAAATCTAGAAAGTATCATTTCACCAATAATTCAAAGACTTGTTCAAGATTATCCAAATGCTCTTGTCTATTCTTTTCATGTATTATCTGATACAAATCCTGACTTGGAAAATAGTTCACCATTTTTACGAATAAAAAAACTCTTAAGCTGCCAAAAAGTAGAAAAATTTATTGAAGCAATGAATTATCTTGTTAGACCTGAACTTTATCTTGAATATCATTTAAAAGATTTACTTGAAAATTTAAATCTTGGTACATACACTGTTGTTGATAAGTTAAAGAAAAAAATATATCAAAATAATGATACAGATATACATGGAGATTTGTACAAAACAATTGTTAATAAATATCGAAATGACATTGAGCTTATTATTGACATGGACGTTAATAATATTAAAAACCACGTTTACAAAATAATGGCTGATTTAAAAAGAAGTTTATTAACAAAAAAAAATAGTGAGTATCTTGAAGACTACAGTCCTTGGTTGAGTAATTTTACATGTTCAGAATTGGAAATACCAGGACAATATACTGGCAATAAGAAACCATTACCAAAGTACCACGCTAAAATAACAAAAATTGAATCTAAAATACAAGTTATGGCATCATTAAGAAGACCAATTAAAATAACAATGGTTGGTAATGATGCTAAAAATTATAATTTCCTTGTTAAATTTGGTGAAGATTTGGGTCTTGATGAAATTATTGAGCAAGTATTTGGAACTATGAATGACATACTTAAAAGTAATTCAGCATGTTCTCAAAGGCACCTTTCAATCGATACATATAAAGTAATACCTTTCTCAGGATCACTTGGTTTGATCCAATGGATTGATGGAACAAAAACTCTTCAAGATTACATAAATTTTTCACTCAGTAATTCAGAAAAAAAAGAGTTGGAAATGATTGCCAAAGAGTACGATGAATGGATTCACCAAGCAAGTCCAGACTCAGCAAACATCGTAATCCAATATAAAGAAGCACTTTTTAAATACAATGCTGAAAATGTTATTGATAAAATGAATAGCTTTATCAATCGAACAAATTGGAATTTAATGCGACGAACATTTGTCAAAATAAATTCAACTCTCGAGGGATTTATGTTTACAAAGAAAAATTTTATTATAGCTTATGCTATTATGTGTGCTGCTCATTGGATCCTTGGAATTGGTGATAGACATCTTAAAAATATATTGATATCAATTGACTCTGGCAGGTGTATAGGAATTGATTTTAATAGTGCATTTGGTGGTGGTATTGATCAATCAATACCTGAACTTGTTCCATTCAGACTTACTAATCAAATAACCAGTTTAATGAAGCCATTTGATGAGCATGATTTGTTTGCAATGACAATGATTCATGTTATCAAAGCATTAAGAGATGGAAAAGGACCAATTCTTGCAAGTATTGATGGCATTGCACATCATAAATTATTACAAATTGAGTCTAATTCCCAAATCGCAAAACCTGATGATGAAGATTCGTTATATGACAAAAAAATTAATGTAGTTTTAAAGAAACTTAATGGTGGAAAACCCTCGATGATTACTTTGGAAGAACTGGAAATAAAACATCATGATAAATATTGGAGCAGATATCAAAACATTGTTGAGGGTTTTAATTGTGATGCTGTTCGTTTAAGA
Organism: Aphidius colemani; assembly: GCA_030523065.1. Lineage (NCBI taxonomy): Eukaryota > Metazoa > Arthropoda > Insecta > Hymenoptera > Braconidae > Aphidius > Aphidius colemani. The sequence continues at coordinate 21,028 of JAPYYR010000791.1, forward strand.
ATGACTGATGAAACGTCCTTGAGTCCAGAGAATCAAGTTCAGTGCTTGCTGGAACAAGCAACTGATTTAAATATTCTTGGAAGAGCTTATGGACCCTGGATGCCATGGCTGTAACAAATTGAAATACTTTACTCATATATTTTTTGATAAATCACGTACTTTTTGTAGTTATGTAAATTAAAAATAAATTGATTTACAGATCCAATAGAATAAATACATAATAATTCATTGTAAATTACACCAACTCCATACTGCCTCAGGCTAATTCAATTTTAGACGTGAAATTATTCCATCTAAATTAAATTATCAATAGATAATATAGATTTGTTTGTGGGTATTAGCTTGAAGTTATAAAATTCTGATATAAAATTTACACTCGATTGTTATGTAACTTGATATAATAACAACACTTTTTCATTTCCTTATTGTATGTGATGCATGTAAATAACTTATTTACATCAACGTAGATATAGTGATACACAAATGAATTTTTAGTCGATAAAATAATACACTAAAATTTGATTTGATAAGCATTTATAATATGTTTATAACATAACATAGTAATTTATTATGAAAAATTACAAAAACAAAAAAATACTTTGAGCAATTTTGAAATTTTAAAATATTTTTAAATTTTGCATGTTCATTTAGACTACACACATATAGTAGATTTAAATAAAGTCATCATTTCGAGCTTGTAAGGTATAAATGTGGAGTGATGTGATGTATAGGCCACCCACTCTTTCCCACAGCAGGTTTTTTCCCACGCTCTCCAGGATAACCCCGACATCCTTTCGCGGTAGTAGCAATTACACAGTCGGGCGGGGATAAATAAAAGAGAACGGAGGCATGAAATTTTTAAAACAATTCTTAACTCTTTATATGTGTATACTCTTCTTATTTATTTTTTAATATGTTTTATATATTTTAGTTTGTATTTGTTGAAAATTGTGAACATTAGAAGGGGAACAAGACAGGGTAGAGGCGCCTGTTTAGTTACTCTTTAACTTCTACCTCTACAACGGTAAAACAATAGAGAAAAATAATAATAAAAATTTAAAAAATAAAAAAAAAACAATCAGTACACTATTTTACAAAGTGTGAGACCGTATTTGAGAATCAGTCATACAAAAATTCTCAAAGAATTAAGATCTTGGAAAATTCAAAAAAACATTTGGCTTTTTTTTTAAATTTTAGTTAAACTTTAATTAATAATTTAAAAAAAAAACATGATATTATATTTTTTAAAATAACAACTAATTTTTAACAATAAATTTTTCTTTATTTTATTGACAAATTAAAAAATTCTTTTATAAATTTTATTTTTAATAATGTTTGAATTAAACCGCGCAAAAGTATTTATCAAATTTTATTTGTTTTTTGTTTATTTTGTTTAAATAAAAATAAATAAATGTGTTGTAAGATATAAACTGTTTGTAAAATATATCGAGGAAAGAAAATATATGTTTTTTGAATAAATCTCATGGATTGGACAATAAAAAATCAACAAATAGTGGGGAACTAATTGTCATC
>JAPYYR010000792.1:5739-28280 GCA_030523065.1 Aphidius colemani
TAACAAATTTATTTTATTTAATACAAATGCCATTGAAAGTAAATTTAATTGCATCTCGAAATAAATTTTCTTATTTTAATATCAATTACTTGATTTTTTTTTAATACAAAAATAAATATAAAAACTATTTTTATTATTGTTAAAATAGTAAATAAAACGGTGGATAAAAAAAAATAGTAAATATTGAATATCTATACGATTGATCGGGGTGAGCTTTTGTACACTGAGGTCCAAGTTACAGACTTTTTCTTGGTCAATTCCCCAGAGTGCAGGGTTAATGCATATATATTGTTAAATATATATACCAACATTGTCTAAAAGTGTTCAAGGAATAGGCGTCGGCCTCAGCAACTACCACAAATCGAACTTTACGAGCTTTTTTTTTTTTTTTTTTCAAATAAAAAAAATTAAATAAAATAGAAAAATATATATATACCTATATATTTGTGCAAAGCTATCACTGTCATTTCAAGAAAAAAAAAAACGAATAAGATAGAAACTTCGAGCTCAAAATTGTTTTTTTTATTTATTTATTTATATACTTCAGTTGAACCACACGTGACATAAAATTTTCTGACAGACTCATATCAATTTCTAATTTAAAAGTTTTCTATTTTCAAATATTCTACTTGTCCTGGAAAAAGTTTTAAAAGTAAAATTTACATAAATAATGATTCAATTAAAAAGAAAAAAAACTTGAAGAAATTTTAGTTTTTCTTTATTAAATTATAATTATAGCTTGAAAAAAATATTATTTTGTAAAACTAAAATAAGAGGTAGTTTTAAATCCATAAATATTTGCTTTAATAATTTTTTATTTTACAATTTTATATGTGTCTATAAATATATATTACAAACAAATATAGCCATAAAAATTATTACAGTTATGATTATCTTCAAAGCTACTTCATCATAAGATATATAATAACAAAAATATCACATAAAATAACCTGAATAAATATAAAATTTGAAAATATAAAGCCATATACAAATGTTCATATAAAAATTATTGGCTTTACATGATAACTCATTCTTTACAAAAAAAAAACTTCAGTGTAATTTATTTATGGTGAATATTCTTTTGTATAAAATTGAAACGATAAATAAAAAAAGTTAAATATAAAAAGAAAATAAAAAGTATATGAAAATGAAGTACAAAGTAAAATTTAAAAATAAAAATTTAAATATAAGGAACAAAAGAAACGTGTTAATGTCGAAATGTAGAAATATATAAAATAAATTGTGTAGAATTCCGAGATAAATTTGAATACCAAAGGATTCACAATATTCGGGGTCACATTAAACTTTCAATTTCCCCAGAGTAAATCAAATTTGTACAGTAAACAGAAGTAATAATAACTACATCAATGTAGTAGTGACATTTAATTGTTGATTTAAATTAAAAAGAAAAAAAAAAAAAACTTGAAATAATTTTTTTTATATTTTAATTTTATTTATAAAAATATTTAGGGGCTGCTTTAAATTCAAATTAAATTGTTAAAGCATAGAGCTTTTTTTTTTTCAAATAGAAAGACATGAAGACGAATAGTATGAATTTAAATTTATTTTATTGTCATTTGGTAAAATAAATTCATTAACAGTGTTATGTATTATATATAAATTATTTAATGAAAAAATAAAGAAAGACAGCTACGTGTGAGCACAACCGACAATCGCTTGTCCACGACAATAAAGGGGGTTAATTGCAAAACCGTGGTGTAGATGGAAAACGTGCTCCGGACGCGGTTGCCCGAAGCGTGGTTTAATTACGAGAAAGAACCAAGTGGATGTACACGCCCAAAATGAAACTGCTTTTATACATAAACCCTTGAATTATCCAAATGGTGTACCTGTATTTTATTAGCTTTTTTGATTACCGAAAATAATAAAAAAAAAAACAACAGAAAATGCTAAATTTAACAGGAAAAATTTTGATATTTTATTTCATTGTTGTTATTTACAAGTAAGACACATCTTTTCCCTAGTTGTTTGTTTCCTTAATCAATTGCAATGCTGTTTTTAATAATTATAATAATTAAAAACATTATTTGTTTATGCCAAAAAAAAATTAAAACTCAATAGGAATAGTACTATTGAATTTATTTTTTTCTGTCGTTTACTTCTCGTTTTTTATAATAGAAAAAATTATTTTGTAATATCTACTTTTATATATTACATGGAATTTTTTTTTTTCTTTTCAATCGTTTTCAGTTTTATGATGAATCGATAAAAAATTTTCATAAAAAAAAAATTTCACTTATTCTTCTTCAAAGTTTCATATAAATAAAAAAAAAAAATAAAAAATACTCCAGATGTGAAAAGATTCATTACTTTTTATTTTTTTATTTTTATTTTCTAAAAATATAGTAAGTAGTTTTAAAATATAAGTAAAAAAATAAAAAATAGAATACTCGTTAATTCAGTAAAGCCACAAAAAGACTTTTTCTCCAATTATGAAGTATAAAATATATTAAAATAGACAAGAAAATAAATGAAAATGAGGAAAAAAGAAATAATTGTAATAAGATTGAATGAGGGTAAAAATATATATACAGAGGATAAAATATATGAAAAAAAAACAAGAAAATAAATTCAATTTCATATGACTTTGATTTAATTATTGTGAAACATAATTCAAGAAGCTTCATCATGATTCTTCCCCAACTTTCCACTTGTCGATCTTGATTAGTTTGTCCCTGGTCTTTTGTGGTCTTCTTTCCCATTCAATTACACTAGTTCGTCTGGTGATTATTAATCGGCTAAAACTTGTCAACTTTCTTCATCCCAACACTATTATTAATTTTACTTTTTACTTGATTAATTAGAAGATTAAAAAATAAAATTATAAAATTATACAATTATTAATTGGATAATTATTATTATTTTGTTGTCTCAGTGTTGACAAGAGTTAACAACTAGTCAACAAGATGTTTGTCTTGTTTTTTTTTAACTCGTACAAATAACAACTTGTTTGTCTTTTCAAATAGTATTCACATGGTTTAACTTATTAGACAATTTTCAATTTTCTTGAATGTCCATATAAAACGATAAGATTCCAACCAAGCAAAAGCAAAATCCTGACTTTAGCATGCCTCAGCTAACTTTGGTTTTGCTCTTTTTGACTATTTCTCTTTCCACTGCCACCAAAACCACCATCACTATATGCTATTACTTCTATCACCATATCTATTGCTTTTGTTCTCTCCTAACAATTATACGTATATAAACTTGCTTTACCAAATTTATCACAAAATTAATGTCCCGAAATTTACCAAGGTTCTAGAATGTTTAGCTTGCAATATATATACATTTAGTTTTTAATATAAATACTTTTTATTTTTTCATATTATTGTCAATTCATTTTTAAGATAAAATTATTTATTTTTTAATACTACGATTATTCATCATAATAAATAATATGACTTTTTCAAAATTCTTTACTTCTCACTTTTTATTTATATGTATATATTTTTATAAAACTTTCAAACTTGTATTATTTCGTTCATATTTCACTCGAAAAATAAGAATTATACGTCTTACAAAACTGGGTTATAACTTGAATCGTCTACTGAGTTTTATCTTTTGTGCATGTGTGTATGAACATATAAAATTTTCATTTTAAATGCAATATGAAGATTTTTATATTTTTCTTTATTATTATTACTAAAATCTTTAAATACATTCACGTATTTATAAAATGTAATTAAGCATATTAAACTTGTATAATATAATCTACAAAATGAGAGTAAACAAATTAATAATTTTACTGTAAATTTATATTCTTACATAGTCTTGAAAATAATGAAAATTTACAAAATCAGTATATGAAAATATCAACGACGACACATAAATAATGTGTGTTAAATGTTTAATAATTCATTAAACTTAATTAAGCAAATATATGTATAAAATAATACATTAATTTATGATTTTTAAAAATTAATAATAATCGCTTTTGACTTCAACTTGAAACATCTAAATTATAAATAAACTAAAACTACTGTGAAATTTAAAATGTAAAACATCAATTATATATGCGAGTAAAAACTAAAATGATATTATTTAATTGACTTTGAATAATGAATTTCTAATTACTTGTAATACAAGTAATATGAGAATAAATTATTTTCAATTATATATAGGCGATAGTGGGTTTGACACTTGAATAAACAATGAACTATATAATAATTAAACTAAACTGGATTAATATATGTCTGAACAAAGGTGTTTGTGTATGTATTTCACCTGTTGGTAATATTTCACTCGTATTTGACAAGCTTTCACAAATATTCCTCATATCATTTGATTAAACCTCTTGCCACTGGTTATTTTTTCCATTTTGATGAAAATTTAACAAAAACGTATTGTAAAAATATTTTTACAATTCTACTTTACCTTGTTTTTTTTTTACCTTCATTTTATAAAATGCATTTTATTTAAAAAACTTTTGTGCTCGTTATAGCATTGTTTGTTTTTTTTTTGTCATTATAAAACAAGCAATTTTGTTTTTTATTTCTGTATCAAATTTTCTCGGTGTTTTATATATGAAGATATTTTTTTAAAACCACTTTGAAAGTGGATATTGCCAGATCGTATATCGTGAATTTTTGTGTGCAACAAATGGACTGTGATCGTTAGATAATACTATTTTTTTTTTTTTTTTTTTTTGAGCTTATTTATTTTTATATATTTATTTAGTTTATTTTTTTTCTTGTCCACTCGAGTCTTGTGATCAATTCTTTATCCGGTTTCCTCGCTACTTCGTGACGTCTAATTCGAAGGGGATGAATAAAAAATAAAAAAATATTAAAAAAAACCAGGGGAGACGAGGTAAAAGAAACTGTTGGACGTAACTCGATCACAAACAATAAAAGAAACATCTTCAAGTGTATACATATATGAAGGGGATGTTTCTGTTTTCCCATCTTTTACTTTTTACTGTTTGATTGAACTATGTGTGTTTGTGTTTGTATATATTTTTTAAATTGAAACAAATATTATTGGTAAACAACTGAGTTTTCTTTTAAAGATCAGGCAAAAAAGCTCTATGTACACAAGATATCAACATAACTATTTAGCTAATTGAAATAAAGTTCATATCCCCCAATAGACAACAAATGGTATTGCTAAACAGCTGAGTGTCCGTTTGAAGATAAACAAAGGAATTTTTATTATTTATAAATTCAATTGTTTATATTTATTAATTGAAAAAAACTTTGCCCACTTTCCCTGAGCTTAAAAATTATTATGCTAATATTTTATTCAAAAAGTAAAACGGCTAGTAAAAAATTACATAATTGTTTTACTAATTAAATGACAATGATTTATTGTCAAAATCATTCTTTTCCATTGCATGAAATTCGTATTTAATGATATAATTTTCATTGTGTATATATTTTTTTTCATCTTGTTATGTTGAACAAGCGGTTCTATTGTTATATTATAAAAATAATTATACATTTCATGTAATTATTACTTTACAATGATTATCATGCTCAAAGAACATCCTCTTGTTTTTTTTATTTTCATTTATTTATTCATTTTTTTTTAAACAGAAAAAAAAAAAATATAATAATGTGAAGGGTGTATATAGAATTTGCTTTGTGTATAATATTCACGTTGCATCAAAAACCACAAAATACCAAAAAGCTCTTGTACATTCGATGTCGATTTATCACGGTGTATTGCTGCATTCGTTATTACAAAATACATAGATATATAATGTATTGACACAACAAACACTAGGGAAAATAGTATAAAATTCACCGAACCAATTCAAATAAAATGTGTATACATTGATGTGCATATATGTATTTTTTTTTGAATAACAAACAAACAGCCATTAAAATGCTCCCAACGGACCAAAGCTGTATCTTGTTTTGTTCATCACCATTATTTATAACAAAAACAAAATTTAACTGACACATTTCACCCTCCAAAAATTGACACATTTTAAAAAAGTTATAAAAAAAAAGGGAAACAATTGTTTGTCATTACTCTGCTCAACAGAATTTGATTGACACTTGTAAATTTGTGATTTTATTTTTGTCAAAAATATCTGTATATATCAACGTTTAATCAAAAAATAAAATTCCATGCCCATTGAACTCAAATAGATTTATGAAAAATGAAAATTAATTAATCTTTTAATTGTGTATAATTAAAGACAATAGTGTATTTTTAATAAACAATTTTATATTGTATTTAAAATAATTAATGAAATTAACATTTTGATGTTATTGGTTGCATTTGTCAGTTTAAAATTGATTTTTGTTTTACACGCAAACAATAACTACTGTTATACAAACGAACAAAAATTCATGTATCTAGTCAATTGTCATTTTGTTTGTACATGTATGTCAGTTAACTGATGCACATTGAATACAAACTACTGAAAATAACGGAAATTCAGTAGATGAAATGACGAAATGCTTTTCAAAATGACAACTTCCATCGTAAATATGTATAATGTATATTAACTTTTGTTTCCTGTAAATGTACACAACAACAATTTAATTTTTAAAAAAAATATTTCAACATTTTTCAATTTAATTTCAAAATATACACTTTGATAAATTAATTCCATTTTATTTTTTAAATACCGAGTATTAATTAATTTACATTTGACAAAATTGAATGTAATAAAAAGAAAAAGCTCTACTTAAATTATTGATTTTACGAGTTATCTTATTTCTATTATATTTTTAATGATATAATAAAAATTTAGACGTTTATAAAAGTAATAAAATTTATCTATTATATCGAACAGCAAGTTATTCTGTTTGTATATACGATAAACACATACTTTGTGGTAAACATGTTTAATCGAATGGAAAAATACAGCATTACCCGAATGAATATATCCTCCGGCCAATGGTGACTTTAATCTTTCACATTAGCACTTGTTGAAGCCTCCAAATAGAACAAACAATTTGTATAAAAAAATATATTAAATTTAAAAACGTCGATTTTTTTGTATTTATATTGTATTATTGAATCATCACATATTATATTTTAATTACTGAAAATTTTTATAATTAAAATAAAACCAATAATTCGAAATTATAAAATGACAGTTACGAATTTTATTATCTGTCATTGACAATTGTACAAAATATTTCATATTTATCGTTGACATATTTTAAATATTTATAATTTTATCGTGTTAAATAAATTCAGCTTATATTTATATATATTTTTTTATTTTTACTGTGCACACTTTAAATTTAAATTGAAGTGTACCGAGTGTATAGTTGAATAAAAATATTTTTCCTATTTTATTGTCAACTCACGTAATATTTGTCCATTGGAGATTGGCGATCGAGTTGGTTTCCGGTTTATTAGCCTTACGGAAGCCGAATGTCCCTTGTGGCACGTGTGTTGGCTGTGATTTTCATTCGTATATTTTATCTAATAATAAAAAAGAAAAAAAAGTAAATAAAATATATGATAATAAAAAAACAATTTTATAAAATATGAGAAGTATTAAAAAAATAAAGAAAATAATAGATGAATGGGTTGATGTATTATACGCTATAAAAAATATATAAATAAATACAAATAATGATAAAAAATAAATAAGGGATAATAACGAGAGGTGCGGTCTGTCGCTGTTGGATAAAATATTGGAAAAAGTCGATATGTATTACCTTTAATATTCGGTCTTGATAAAAGTTTATATTTTTTTTTAAAAAACCTCTGATATTCACCCTCTGTATGGTGCCTATATACACATAGATAAGTCTATCTAGAGTCCATATGTATTTTTTAACATAAAAATGTTACATGTGTGTTAAAGTTCTTATAGTTATAATAAACCCTTGTGGGCGTTCAATATATTTCAAACACTGATCACGTGCTGTGTAAACGTACTTTCATACAATCGTCCTGCCATTTCATCTACGAGAAATAAAATAAAAACCGTGGAAAATTAAAAAAAAAAATTTAAGAGAAAATTTAAATTAATAAATAAAAAAGTAAATTAAAATTTTGAAAAATAAAAATCTGTATAGATCGTTTAATGACGTGTGAAAATATACTTGCAGATTTTTTTTTTTTTAATTATCCAGTTTATACTGCATTTATTTGATTAAAGGAAAAAAAAAGTATTAAATTATTTTTCAATTACAAAAGTATAAATTACTTTTGTTTGAAAATTATAATGTACATGAGTTATATCATCTTTTATGAAATTTTTTAAACAAATATATGAAAAAAAAAATTATGTATTTTATCCGAGCTGTGTACACGATCGTAATGTACATATCAGTATTTTTTTTTTCTTTCGTATAATGTTTTTTTCGCCCTCTAAACCAGACTCTTTTTAAGTTTGTTACTTATTTTTTATTTATCAATTTTTTTCTCTTTATACTGTATTTTATTTTACCTAATTTTTGTATATACATTTTTCGTTTGAAATTTTTTTAAATTATGATGCTTAATTAAAACTGACGCATCAACAAAATATTCATCGGCTGCATGTGTTACCAAGTATTTAAGCAAAAGGTAAAAGCTTGGAAATATTAAATGAGACTTTTTTCAACTAACTTTTTGGTGTGAAAATAACGTGGTTTTAGTAAAGAAAAAAAGAGAAAAAAATTGTCTCGTAAAAACAAGAATTAAAGAAATAAAACTGCCGAAAGAAATATAAAAAAATTAAATGAATGTTGAAACAGAAATGGTTTTAAAGTCACAGAAAATGGCATACGTCGCACGACTAGCATTAAAAAAAATTAAAACGAGTAGATGAAAATGAAAAAAAAAAAAATGTTACATTTATGTCTGACCATTCAGCTTATTTTATTTTTCCAATTTTATGTTTTTATTTTATTATTTGAATTTTTTTTCTTTGTCAATGAAAACATTTGCTGCAATGTTGCAAAAATAAAAACTCAGTCGATTATATTTCAAGTTGAAATTCCCCTTTTTCTTTTTCTATATTAAAAATAAAAGTTTATTGGCTCAAAGATTTCCTGGTATTATCAAATAGTAATTATTTAAAATTCAATAAAATCATGCAAGCGAAAAGTGAACCGTTATTTTCGTGATATTAAATGTCTCAATGCCAGTTTTCGATTTCAAATTTTATATTCTACATCTAAAATGAATAAAAAAGTATTTAATAACAATAAAAATAATTCAATTTCACAATTATATTTAATAATTTTAATTGGGAAAAATTTTTAAATAAAAAATTAACACGACGTATGATGTTTCAGTAGTACAAGTCAACCAGTGTCAGACCTGAATTTTAATTTTTTTTGCTCTACTTGTATAATTAACAAAAACCACTGAAATAAATATTTTTTTTATTTTTTAATAATTATATTTTCAATACTTTTACTTGGTTATAATTGAAAAAACTTCTAGTTATTTTATCTTGTTTTATAAAGAAAGAAACACATTCGACATGAATAATTATTATATTAAGGCATATAAAGTTATTAAAATTTGTCATGCATTAATCATGTGAATGATCTAATTAATATTGATGAATCAAGTCTCATTATATTCCACTTATAAAATATAACACCCACAAGGCTCGATGGCTTCATCAACACTATAAAAAAAAAGCCACTTTGTCATTATACTCTGAGAAGATGAGAGTAGAATTTTAATGACGCATAATTAAATTTATCAAGTATACTTATATGAAAAAATATTCTCAGTCTACCCTCATGCTTTATTAATTTTGTTACTTTTTCTTCTGTGCATAACTTGATGATATAAAATTTTTTTAATATTTTTCTTTCAGTTGCTGAGGGTCACAACAAGAGCATCAACAAAACAGATATTTCCGGCGAATCACCTGAAGCTATTTTGGTTAGTTTTTTTATGTATTTATTTTTTTAAACATCTCATTAAAATTTTTTTACACAAATTAATACTGAAAAAGCCCAAAAAAAAAAGAACAGTGACAAACAAATATGAATTTATTATTTAAATTTGAAAAACAAAAAGATAATGATAATTTGACTTTTTTTTTACAATTAGGATGTGACGACAGATAAAATTATTGTGGAAGATGTCGAGTATGAAGATGAAGATGAGGAAGGTGATGATGATGATGATGATGATGAGACGGATAAAAAAAATATTAGTGAGAATAAAGATAAAAAAAAAAATGATGAGTATGAGGTTGAACTACGTGAGGTCGCAGAATCTCACGAAGCAATGTCCAGAGACGATAGACATAATTCAACAGTTAAAATAAATCATTCTGATGCAAGTATATTTACTGATGAAAATAAAGCAACTCGTAATTTTGATTCACATGAAAAAAGTGTTGAAGAACATTCAGATGAAAGTATAACATCAAATGAAGCAATTAGTACAGAAAATGATGAAGAAGTAAGTATTTAAAATGAAGAAAAATATAAATTATAAATTGTCTCAATAATAATTGTTTAATTAATTTATTTAAGGTAAAAGAACTGTTAGAATTTAAACATTTATTTGATGAAAAAAAAAAAGAAAAACGTGTACCAACTGTTAAAAAAGAATTAAGTACACAAAAAGAAATTCAAGGAAATGTAACTGTGCTTGCTGAACCAACGAAAATTACAAGTCAATTGGAGGATAAGAGAATTGGATATTCGCCTGTCAGAACAAATGACTTGGTAAGTTAGTTGATTTTTTATTTTATTAAACTTTTATTATCCAATTTTAACTGATGGATTATTTTCATATCTGATAAATTCAATTCTTCCTCATCTTTTTTTCTTTACTTTAAAACTGTTTGTTTTGTTTTTTTTTTTTTCAACAGATGGATCAAGATGGTATTCGACATTTGAATTTTGAAAAAAGTATACAAGGTGAAGTTATTCTTGGTGACGAATATGTGGATTCAGATACATCTTTACAGATACTTGGAAAACTTGACAAGAGACAAGAATCTGATCTTGATTCTTCAGAGGCTTATCCACCTAGTCCACATATACCAGAGTTTGAAAAACAATCAGAAATTCAAGAAGTTGCTGAGGTTAGTCACTGGAATAATTCACTTTTTTTCTATTTTATTGTTCTAAACATCTACAAACTCAAATATAACTTTTAAAAAGTTACAAAAATTTCATTTTTTTTAATATATAAATATATAAAACCTTTTTATATTTTTTTTTTTCAAATATATTTGTTTGTTGAATCAGTGATATTTTTAAAAGCTAGATCAACTATTTTTTTACGTTGATCATAAAAAAAAAAATTGTAGAAATTCAAACAAAGTAATGGATCTTTTTTTCTTTTTTTATAAAATTCTCAATTTACTTTTCAAGTAAATATTCTACTATAAACTTTAAACTAGAATTTTTAGTATCCAAAGTGCTATTTCCCACATTGTTCCACACAAACTTTTTTACCAAACATTTCGTTTTTTTTTTTTTTTTATTTCTCTTTATTATATATATTTTTTTTTCTTTCTATTTCTGATGTTTTTCTCTTATTCTCACAATTTTGTGGTACCCATGACATTTATTCCCTTTCCATATTACCAAATGGTAAAAAAAGAAAAAAAATCACGATCCAATATCGTCAGCATTTCCATGACGAGTATCAATGGAATGAGGATTGAGTTTAAAACGGAAAAAGAGAAAAAAAATAAAATGAAAGAATTTTGTTGAATGAAAATTGTGGGATTGGTTGGTTAGTTGGTTGGTTGCTGCATGCCATCAGTTTTGTGACCAAGTGCTATGTATTCGGTTCAATTCACGAGTCAATTTCCTGGTGAAATGCTGAATGTCTTTGGCATGTTTTAGTGTGTCTCTTCTCTATACCTATATTGCCATTTCGATCATACACAAAAATGTATCAATAGCTTCATGGAATATTGTCTTGTCTTTTATTCGTTTTACAGAATAAAATTCTTTGTGATATTATGATCGAACAAGCAGTAAAATAAACGCATGAGTATAACAAAAGATGTACAGAGAAAAAAAATTTATGTAGCTGGGAAATCGATTTATCACATGTCCAGATTGTGACGTTTGAAAATGACTCAGACACCTCTTCAACCCCTTCATGGTTTTAGTGGTGAACCATTGAAACGACTCGTAATCCATCAACTCTGTCGAATCTTCCACAGTTATTGATTACTCGTCACAAATCCAATTTCAAAATTTTATTTAAAAAAAACAAAATAATTTATTACTTTATGTAAAATTTTATTTTTTTATAATTTTTTATTTAAAAAATTTAATTCATTTAAATAGCTGATATAGAATTTTATAGATAAAAATCTCAATTTCATTTGAGTGAAAGAACTAGCTTGAAAACGTCATCAGCACTTGAATATTTTTTTTACAGTGTCAACAATTTTTCCATCAGTTTCATGCAAAATAAATTTAAAAAAGAAAAAACCAAGTTTCAATTCCATTAATCTCTTCAATAATGATTTTTTATTATTTTTTTTTTTCATTGATTTTTGTTTTACGAACACTTCGATTAAATACTATTAAACACATCAATCTGATTCAGTCAACCAGGTGCAACGATCAATCTTTAAATCTAGAGTATTAAAAAAATAATAAAAAAAAAACCAAATTAAAATAGAAGAAGGAAAGAAAAAAAAAAAAACACGTCAAATTACCTTAATTCTAATTTATATATTCTATTGACCTCATTCAGTGGAGACAATGTTGCACCTCATTTTCAAAAATCGTGATAATCATTTATCATTCTCAGCTAACATTACACTATCCTATTTCTGTCGTCAATGATTGAGAATACGTGAGTGTTTTTTGCTCTTATCTGTGTTTACATTTGCATTTATCCTTGGCTAAAAAAGTGTATAGAAAAACTCAAGTTGGCTTCAAAAGGAAGAGAGAAAATAGGGTTGTAATGTTTACATTAACTTTCGTTTGGTAAGAGAAACATCTCTAGCTTGACCATTAAATTTGGCTACACTTGAACCAAAATAAACACATATATTTCCATAGAAACAAATAACCCAAATACATGTATAACAAAGTCCAACTAAAGTTTATTTTCTTGTTGACCAGGAGCTAGAAACAGTGCTGGCTGAAGAGTTGATGGATCGGATCCTAACTAAACTTGCAAGTCGTCCATCCCAGTATGACTATGCAAGCCGTTTGCTGAGTAAGTAAAACATTACTACATATATTTTACTAAAATAATTGTCTGTATCATTAGTTTATTGTCAAGTAATTATTATATCTCAAAGTTTTTATTTGTCCTTATTAACCATTGACATACTAAATGATAAATTATCCAACTTATACATCAATAAATCATTTATTAAAGTTAAAAATTTGATAATTCAATTTTACGTTTGGTTAATTATTGAACATGCTTAATTAGTAGAAAATTATTATTGATTGATAATTCTATCGAGTATTATTAAATAACTTGAAATAATTTTTATTTTTTATTTTTATTTTCATAATTCTACATAATTTTTTGATGCATAGGATTATTTAATAATCTTTTTCGTAATATTTTTAAGCTATTTTTCATCACTTTAATAAAACGTGTTGAAATGAATATTGAATAAATTAAAACTAGTAGATTATATCTATTAAATTAAACTTTGCATTGAATAATATTTCAAAAATAACTAACATAATAATTTATTCTCTACTAATTTCTTTGTATATTAATTATTAAATTGTATAAAAATTTGCATAAATAATTATAAAATATAATTTTCATAATATAATATTGACAAGGATGACATACTAACTTTGTAATTGTATAAATTTTGATGTAACAAAGGAATGATGCTAAAGGATGTACAGATGTAGAAATGAGGATCAGTTAAAGCTCGTATAGGATATAAAAGCACTTTATATAACGAAATTGATAGTTGGCTTGTTGAATATATTTAGTTGTATTTGTGGGAATTACAAAAGAGGTAGAATCAGGCAGAGAGAATTAAAAGCAGGTTTAGAAAATTGGTTGAAAAGAGACGTTGGAAAATGATTATTCTAGGAATAGTAAATGAGCTTGGATTATTAGCCGAACAATTGTTCCAACAATTTCACCGCACATGGCATATTACACACCAAGTGTGCATCTTCTTTATTGGTATACTTGGCCATTTCATAGCTTAATTACCGTTTCACCATTTGCACCATCAGCTCTCATCATGATTAGCCATCTATAATTCTACTACTATAATATATTGTTCTCATTTTATTTTTACTTAAAGTGGGCTTTTCTTAATCCTGTATTATAAAGGATTCATTTTTATTCCTTCAATAAATACATATGTATAATATGGAAACAAATTTTTATAAATAATCAAATAATTTACTTGATAAAATTACTTTTTTTTTTTCTTTTTTTTTTGTTATTTTAAACGAAAAAGTTTTATTAAACTTTGAGGATTTTCAATCGTACAAAGTCAGTGAATTGAATCTCAATTTATTTTTATCAAACTAAATTAAAAAAAAAAAAAAAAACTATTCAAGATAATAGAAATATATTTTCTATTGAATTTTCATGAAAAATAATATAGCTTTAATTATTTTATAAGTATAATTTTAATTATTTTTTTTTAGAAAATTTATTGGATCATTTGGAGGCATCAAGAAGTAATTCAAAGCGTAGTTCTTCTCCATCTTTATTTGATGATTTGAAAGTATCAACAAAGCCACCACTTGTAAAGCCAAAACCTTCACCAAAAAAGCCAAAAAAAAAGAAAAAAAAGAAGAAGAAGCCAAGAAGATTTGGTCCAATTGAAACATTAACAACATCATCAATAAAAAAAACAACAACAATGTCAAATAAATTTTTACCAGTAACAACATCATCACCTGAAATAACAACAAAATCACGTTGGCGTTTAGTTGCTGAAAAATTATTTAACCCAATATGGTCAAATAATAATGATAAAACAAAAAATATACATAAAATACAACGTGTTATTGATAATTCAAAACAACCAGAATATATTAATGATGAGCCATCTGTAATTCTTGAATCAACACGTGAATACTCCCCAAATTCAAGAAAATTTCATTTTGGAAAAATAAATACACACGAGAAGGGATCACCTCAAAATCAACATGATACTGTCTCATCAAGATACAAAGTTGACACAAGTGGTTCAAGTAATTCTCGACTACTTGATTATGATTTGTCAGAACGTGCTTATCATCATCAACAACAACAACAACAGCAACGTCCAAAATTTACAAGTGACATGTACAATCAATATCAGTATCAGCAACAACATCCCTATCAAAATATGAATCTTCAGCGTGATTTTGACACGGATCCAATTATTGATTATGACGATACTTATACTGACGTTGATTATTCACGTTTACGTTCTGGTTTCCGTAATAAACCAAGAAAATATCAAAGATTTGATATGTCAAAATTTCATGATCCAATTTATGATGATGATGATAATGATGATGATAATAATTATAGAAATAATGAAAGAAAAAATATTCAAAATAAATATAATAATCGTAAAAATTGGTCAACAAGATGGGGTCAATGGAAAGATTATTGGCGACCAATTATTCAAGTTGATGAAGAAATTGATAAAACAAGAAATAATGGTCGTATTTATGGTAAATTTGATAGTACATGGCCAATCAATGATAAAAGTATAACAAGAAATGAAAAAATACCATGGACAATAATTGATGAAACAAGAAAAAATATTTATAACAATAAAATCAATAGAATTAAAGATAAAAATATTATAAATGAGACATTAAAAGAAGATAATATAAAAGATGAAAATTTACCATTACCAAAAATAACAATGACAACATGGAATAGCTTAACATCAGATCCAGCTACATGGCCATTCAAATTATCAGGTGCTAAACCATGGCCAAAAGATAAAAATGGCAAATCATATAATCCAAATGCTGAACTTGTTCATAAACTAGGATTAGATAAACAAAATAGATTATTAAATGTTAAAAATAATGATGATGATGATGATAATAAAATATCTGAAATAAAAGAATCACAATTAAATTCAAATAATAATAATTGGAAAACACATGAAAAATGGCCAGATAATGATGACAATTGGCCAAGTAAATTGAATAATTGGGATGTTGAATTGACAAAACAATCGAATAATCAAGTAACATGGCCACCAAAATGGAAACAATTTACTTATCATAAAGTTAATAATTTACCATTTACTAAAACAGGAAATATTGATAATCCAACAAAATCAAAAAATTCATATATTGCTGTATCTGCATTGTCATCTGTTAATGATTGGCATAAAAATGATATTGAAGAAATTCCAATTGATACAAATAATAATATTATGAATAATAATCATGATGATCCAACAAGACAAATGTTATTTCAACAAACACCATGGAAAAAAAGTGTTAATGCTAGTAGAGATAAAATAATAATAACAAAAGATACTTTGGAGAATCAACTTGATGATCTCAGGCAAAATCATTTCAATGTGAGTATATAATTATACAAAATACATCTTTATACAACATCTCAGGAAACTTTAACTCTTCTTTTTTTCATTTTATTACTTAAAATATTCACAAAAGACTTATTACAAAGAGACACAAAAAATGAATAACGTTTCTTTTTTACTTTTTGCTTATTTTTTTTTTGTTCTTCTTTCTGTACTTCCGGCTAAGAAGACACTCTGGGGAAATTTAAAGAAACACAAGGGACAAGTTGTATGTAAGGGAGAGTTGAAGAAATACATGTATAACTGTGAACTTTCTTGCCAAAGTGGACGCAAGAGTTAAAGACAAATAGCTCACTGAACACTAAGTAAAATGGTTTTTTTTCTTTTATTTTATATTTTTCATGTTCCTTATGTTTTTTGTGAGTTTTCACTTGGTGTGTTACTGTACACCTCAACTATCCAAATACTCAAGTATATATATTTATTTTTTAAAAACTTTATTTATCTATTTTTTATTTTTCTTTAAAATCCAATGGGAATAAACAAACATTTACCAGATGCAACTCTCACTGACTTATCAGAGTTAAGCTAATTTTTTTTTTCTCAGCTTTAAAAATAATAAAAATTACTTGACAGTATATTTATATATTAAAATAAATTAACGAAAAACTTTATAATTAAAATTAATATTTAACAATATTTTATAAATATTATTTTTAAATCAAAATTTATAAAGTTCAAAAATTCTAATTAAAAAAAAAATTAATGTAAAAAGAAATAGTTTAATTGGATTTTGATTTATCACAGAAATTTTTTATCGTTGCTCAAGCGTTAATTAAATCTTCAATATGTCTCAGTGAAAAATGATGGGGTGAGAGTGTAAAATAAAAAATATACTTGCTGAGGTTTTCCACTTGCAGACAAATAAACGACATGGTCAGGACTGCTGCAAACCACAGATTGAGGTGTATGTCCCCTTGGAATTTAACCACCACTGCAATACGGAACAGAATAATAATAAAAAAATAAAATGAATAAATGAATGAATAAAATTAAAAAAAGAAAAAAAGAGTGTCACAAAAAGCGCATTGCCTGGATGCTTGAGTATTCTAATATAAAAAACACAAAAACAAGTAAAAAGGCTTGTAATTTCCTGAGCACCGACCAAACCTTGCGTAAATAACGTAAAAACTTTGTATGTTTTAAGCTCAGCATTGCAATTAGAAGCAGACTTGCAATTCCCAATGCAACGGGTGGTCGATCATGTTTGTTTTTTTTTTTTTTATTAAATTTATTATTATTACTTTTTTGTTTTTATTTATCAATTCTTTCATGTTGTGCCTTGTGTAGCTTTTTTCATGTAATTTCAAAGAGGAAACTAAAATAAACCAGTATGTAGGTACGAAAAAAAGATAAAGTAAAATGTATAGCAAAAAGAAAAGCAAAGACAAAAAAAAAAATGCTATGACACGTAAAAAATTGGTCAAAAGTTTTTTCTGTTAGATATAATTCCCTTTGGTACTGCCTGGCAATATCTTGAGTCGTCAGACCAGATAACTTTTATGTGGATAAATCGGGTGATGATTCTTGAGTGTGTTTACGTGTGGGTGAATGAGTCCCACGTGAATGAAGATAAAATAAATGAGATAAAAAGTAAAAATATATATATAAAAAAATAATAGTAATGACAACAGAGAAACGAGAGAATAAAAAATAAAAAAAAAATCAGATGAAGCAGTATGGTTCAGGATTGAAAAAGTTGGTCACAAACGACCATCGTGGTCGTCGTCGTTGTCGTCAAAGTTAGTGGATGCATTGGTGATGAGTCTGCTCTTCTTGCTGAATTTTTTTCTCATATATCTACCGAAAATCCATGCACAGCATGACTTATGAAAAAAAAAGTCTCAATTTTTTTCTTATCATTTTATTATATTTTCTTTTTTTAAATAATAATGAAAAAAAAATTATGAAAACTTTTACGTAGGATCTATTCCCATACGGTTGATTCAATAAAAAAGTTTTAGTAAAAGTTTCTCACGTACTTTATTTTAATTCCAGAAGCATGTTTCATCGACACAAGCGACCTACCTGCAGTCAACTATTCTACCAGTGACAACGACTACCAAGAAAATTACATCACAAGTTAACAAATCGTTGTTAAAAATTGTCGATAATGAAAAAATATCCAACAGTCAATAAGATTAAT
This sequence comes from Aphidius colemani, assembly GCA_030523065.1. Lineage (NCBI taxonomy): Eukaryota > Metazoa > Arthropoda > Insecta > Hymenoptera > Braconidae > Aphidius > Aphidius colemani. The sequence goes on from JAPYYR010000792.1 coordinate 24,321, forward strand.
AAATATATATGTTTTTTTTTTTTTTTTTATTTATTGTTTATTATTAACGAGAAATATCATACGCAAAAAAAAAATATATATAGCATAGAGGAATGAGGTCTCAAATGAACAGGGTGTCTTGGAACTTTTTTTCGAATCAACAAAAACAAAATTTTACATTAAAACAAAAAAAGTGCTCATTTTAGACACCCTGTTCATTGTAGACCACTATCCCCTATATTATTTAATGTTAATGAATTTTTTTATTACAAGAAATTCTTGTAAATTTTTTGATAATTTAAATGTATGTTTTTTTTTTCATTATTTCATTATGAAAAATTAATTATTATAAATGACAATTTGTTTTTTGCTTTTTTTTTAATCTTGAAATTTACTATTATTTACTATTTTTTGTATCGAAAAAATTATTTTAATTATACAATGTTGTAATATCCGTATTATGTAAATAGTTTATGTTCTCATAAATGACATAAAATAGTAATAAAAAAAAAGATCAATATGTGTCCAGACACAGAAAGTATATAAACTGTTTATAAAAAAAATTAAAAAAGAAAAAATTTATAATAATTATAATAAAAAATATCATTATAAAAATGTATCATCATATTTGAAACTCATGTAAATGTGAAACTGGACATATTGAGTGATAAAAATATGCACGTAATTTTGAATAATAAAATAACAAAAATTGAAATAAAAAAAAAACAGGTAAATATTTAAAAATTAAACGTAACAATTAATAATGATCGCAACAGGTTAAATATATATTTCCCTTATCATAAAAAAAATGATAAAAGCTACATATATAATAGTAAAAAAGATAAATGAAAAAAAAAATATATATGTATAAATAAAATGACAAAATAAAAAAAAAATTACAATTTCCTTAAATGTCCAATTAAAATTGACAAAAAAATATTCAACTTGTTATCAATGTTGTAGATTGGTATATGAAAAAAAAAAAAAAAAACATTTAAATGGAATAAACAAATAAAAAATTATTAAAATAATTAAAAAAGAAAACAAAAATGTGTAAATATATTGAGTTATATTTTCATTTGTTTATTTAAAAAAAATATATATATGACATTATTGATTGAATAAAAAAAAAAGTTAGAGATTTATTGAGCTGGCAGCTGATTGATATTTTGAGCTTGACAGCTGTTTCGTTAAAAACTGATAAACAAATAGAAAATGAATATAGCTGGGAAATGTGGAGTCAGCTGCCTGAGCTGATATTAACAAATATATTTCATTATCTTGACTGTGAGGATCGTGTTAATGTTGGTAAAACTTGTCAATCATGGGGTGATGCATTGGCATCACCAATTCTATGGAGATGTGTTACTATTTCGATTGACAGAGATCTAAGAAGTGGATTTCCCTTGGCAACAAAAATAGCAGTAAGTTGTTTAACACATTTAATTTAATTTTTTATAATCATTAATTTTGATATAATATTCAACAGATCAAGTATGGACAACACATGAGAAGTTTAGAAATGGCTTGGTCAAGACCTTACATAAATCCTCGTGAACTTCGTTTATCATCAAGTATACGTGCCAAAGAGGGTCTCGATTTTATTGAAATATTGAAAAATAAAAATATACAAATTAAAGAACTTATTTTAACAAATTGGTTTTTTAGTACAAATTGGAATAATCGTAGTAAACTTTTAGCTGCAATTGCAATATTTATAAGGTTAGTAAAAAAATATAAAATAAGAAATTAAATATTTAATAAATAAAAAAAAAATTAAATATAGATGTCAAGAAAATTTGCTCACATTGAGCCTTTTAAATGCATATCTTGGTGTCAGTGATGTTTTACGTCTTCTTAGATCTGCTGCCAACTCTTCGGCTTATCATTTAAAGGCATTAGACATTCGTGGAGCTTTCAGAGATTGGCAAGCACCTCACACCAATTCTAGGTAAATGCCAAAATTTTTTAACTAATATATTTATATATTTTAACATGAAACAGTCATGAATACATATTTTGAAATAATAATTGGCTTTCTATCAAATTTTACTTGTTAATAATAAAAAAAAAAAATGTAATTAAATTGATATATTTTTGACCTGAAATGGAAATCAAATCAACAAAATTTTGAATCAAATATTTATGGAGAACAAATAGCAGTCGAGTCAATGACCTATTTTTTTTTTCCATCTGAAATATGGCAAACTAATTAAATTTATTTTGATTTATTTGATTTTGGTATCAATTAATGAATAAAGATTTAATTGATAAATTGAATTATATTTTAATTAATTAATTAAATTAATTAATTTAATAATAACTGCCTTTTTTTAAATTATTTTTTTAGATATATTCGATATTTGGGTCGAATGCATGCACTCAACACCTTGCATTTAGACTATCCAGCATTATCGGATCAAGTATTGTATGCTTTGGCAAATGGTGCATCAAAAACTCTTAAAAATTTTAATATTTCAATTCGTGATTCAGACGTGCGTCAGCATACTGTTGGCGATAGTGCTTGGAGTAATTTAGCTATTGATTGTCCAGACCTCAAAGTTTCTTATACAATCGGTATATTTGATACAATTTTTCATCAACTAATTTATATTTAATTTTTTTAATACTTTAACCATTTCGATTTCTCCATAATTACACTTGAATTTTTCTTATGAAATATTTTCTTTTTGAAATTAAAATATGGAAACACAAGAAATTAAAACTAAAATATAAACTCAATTAAGTTTATTGTCCATATTTATTTGAAAAAAAATAATAATAAAGAGTTAGAAAAGTTTTAAATTGTAAAAATGTAAATAATTATTGAATTTAATGTTTGATTCTTTTAAAAGTCTGGCGAATTGAACTTTATTTTTTTTTTTTTTTCATATAAATTATTCAATGATATTTCCATAGTTAATGCTTTTAATTTGAAAAGTTGAATTATATAATTATATATTAAAAGAATAAATAAAAAACTAACTAAGAAAAAATATATAAAATGAAAAAATAAAAAAAAACTTTTATTATTAAATTTGTTGAAAATTTACAGTCAACATTTCACATTACGATGATATGTCTTACCTTTTGCTGCCAAGTGTTCCACTTAGTCGTTTTGAAATGTATGGAGGACACGTATGGGACCAAAGTCGATCTCGAAACTTTCGTAGCACAGTTGGACTTTTAATCACCCATTATACAAATACTCTGGGTATATATACAAACTTCTGCTAATTTCAATGCAACTATAAATGCAAATATAATATGTCTATTTAAATTTTCATTTCTGTGTCTATCTGTATGTCCAGAGGAAGTTACATTACAACTCAGATATAATCGTGAACTTCTTGATGATTTACTTGTATCAATGCTTCAAAAATGTAAACAACTTACACGATTACAATACGATGGTATTATACAAAATTTAGGTGTTCTCAATGACATAATTAAACTCCAAACATTATGTAAAACTAAATTTTCGAAAATTCATGTTAAACCTAAAAATGTCAATACAAGGAATCGTCAAATATTAGCTGATATTACTTATCGATGTGATCAAAAATTATTTGGACAAAGAGTTGATTTTAGAATTGAGGATCCAACGTCTTCTCTTCTTTTTTACTTCTAAATTTTTATATGGATTATTACAACAAAAATGTAACTGAATGGGTTTTTATTACAATAAAAGGATTTAGAATTCTTGAAGCTCTAAAAAAGTGTATTTTATTTGATTCTTTATAAAGGATTTTACGTGTGAATTTACGTGTAAATTTAAGTGTAATTCTAGGTTTTTTTTTATTTGTTTAATCTGTAAAAAAAACTTTGTTATATACAAATAAAATTTATTGAATTCAGCATTAAGTTCAATAATATTGGGGCATTATTTAGTTTATTATTCTCACGAATAATAAAAAAGAAATAGAATTTTCAATTTAATTTTTAATTTAAAAGAAGCAAAGTATTTGTTAAATATAATAA
>JAPYYR010000793.1:0-41383 GCA_030523065.1 Aphidius colemani
GGATACGCAACTGGTATGAGTCTTGCAATGGATAAAGAAAATGTATTTAAATGTGGAATGTCAGTTGCACCAGTAACAGATTGGGCACTTTATGGTAAATCAATTTTAAATATTTTCCCTCAACAAGTAAATTGATATATAAAGTTTTGAAAATTATTTAATGAAAAACCTAAATATATCCAAAGTACTAAAGTATTTTAGAAACATTAATGGACAAAAAATAAATATATTTCTTTATTTTTATAGACTCGATTTATACAGAACGTTTTATGGGCCTACCCACTGTCGCTGACAATCTGGGTGGTTACGAGCAAGGACAACTTTTGAACAAAGTAGACAACATTAAGTCTAATAGCTACTATCTTATTCACGGAACCCTCGACGACAATGTGCACTATCAGCAGTCTCTACTACTTGCCAAGGTGCTCGAGCAAAAGGACATTCTGTTCAGACAACAGGTATATTTTATAAAAATAAAAAATACATCCACTTTTGATACATTTTACTATTTTTTTCTCCTCCTAAGCCTAGTCATTTCCCAACAAGATTCATTGATCCATTTCCATTAGAATTTTAAAACTTTGAAATGGCTTTTTTTTCAGACATACACAGATGAAGATCATGGAATTCTTCAATCACGTGCTCATCTTTATCACTCAATGGAAAATTTCCTAAATGATTGTCTGATAAAATCATGATTATTAAATAATTAAGTGAAATTTTTAGACGAAAAGGATCTGAAGAAATAATAAATTTTAAATCTCGAGTTGTCTGTAAATAAGTGAATTCGTGTACATAGTCAATGTACGATATTGTAATATGAGTGTTCATGTAAATAACAATTCAGACTACAAAAAAAAACAAAAAAAAATTTACAAATACGACCATAATTTCGTAAATATAATGGAAATTTTAAGCTAAAAAAAAAAATCATTTAAAAAATGCCGATATAGTTAATTATAAATGAATTTAAAAAATAATTTATAAATGAATTTTTAATTATTAATCTAAATTTTATGATGAATTTTTAAGAAAAATAATAAATGAAAACAAAAAAAAACAGTAAAAATAAATAATTAAATTTGTTATTGATATAAAGAGCTTAATAATGTTGAAGGTTGACATGTTGACCGATTTTTTATTGAATTGGTTGTCTTTAAATCGAAATGTACTTACAGACCTAATGAAAATATTCGAAATTATTTTTTTCTATAATTATAAGAAATCTACATCGAGTATAATTTACATTTAATTAATAATTTATATTTAATTTAAATAATTATTCACGAATATTAATTGTCACTAGATGTTTTTGGGTTTAATTATTTTTTTAAAAAATAGCATATAAATATCAGCGATCAATTGTTAATAAAATTGACAAATTCAAGGTACTAAATAGTGTCATAAATGACATTTAAAAATTATTGTCAATATCCCAGACTATCATAGTTTAAAATTAATAATTTTTAATCCAAGGACCACTTAAAATGTTTTTTTTTTTTTGTCATTTTTTTAAAAAACAAGTGGTATAAATTTAAATAATTATTAAACAAAAAAGTAATTGTTAATGTTAATTCTCAATCTTATTGTAAATAAAATTTAAATGAAAAATATTTGCATTCAAATTAGGCATGGTGAAGTATTGTTGATAAGATTATTTCGATAATATTTGGCTATTGTGTGTGAGAAAAACAAGAAGACAATGTATGAAATTTAAAAATTTAGAAAAACGCTTGTACACCCGTTTATAAATTATTATGTTGAGTGTATCATAAAGTATAAAAAAAAAAATCTATGTTTTATTAAAAAAGAAATAAAAACACACACGTTGCATTTGTTATTTTAAAAATTTTATTCTAAAAACAATAATTAATATACATTATTTAAAAAACAAAAAAAGTATATTTACATTTTTTGTTTTTTGTTGAATGAAAATTTTATGAATTTTCAGTTTCCTTGTGTCTGAAAATAACATTATTGTATTAATTTAAATGAATGAATATTTATAAATTTTTTCGTTATAATAAAAAGTACAAAATAAAACATTTAAATAATAATAATAATTTTTGTATACGTACTTGCACTTGGTACATGTGTAAAAAACAGTTTGTCCTTCATCAGCTGATCTTAGTTGAACAGTTGCATATGACATTTGATCATTACCACATTCACTACATTTTCTTTCGACAACTGGTCCATCAGCATCTTCATCATCGTCAAGAGTACTTTTCTCATTAGCATAAGTGTCAATGTTATTAAATTTAATGGTATATTTCATAGCTAAATCACCAAATACTAAAAGATAAAAACAAGTACATGTTAGTTTAAATAACTGATTGGTTTTTTTTTTTTATTTATTTATTTTGTTTGTAAATGGAATTGAACTATTGAAATTTATTGGTTACCTTCTGGGCCCCATACACGCTTACAGGCATAACAAGTTACACCACCTTTTGGACCAAGAAGTGGAAGAATTGATCCACAATCAGAACAAAATCCAAGGTCAGTTTTAAAACCAAGTGTTTCATTTTCGTTGTTACACTTATAGTTGCTCATTTTGCTAATTTTTTTAACAACAATATTATTGAACACAACAATTCACAACACGTGAAACTATTTACACCAAACTGTATTTAAAAATGGCGATCAAAAAGCAAGAGAGAGAAGAGAAAGAGATAAAAAAAAAAGGAACGTAATGGAAATGGAACACGCACAATGTAAACACACCTTTAATTAATTTTAAAAAAATAATAATTATAAATAATTACTTACCGCGTAAATTTTCCAGTTAACTATTATCACCGGAAAAATAATAATTAATTATCACATCACGTTTTTTGTTACGGAAAACTACATTTTTGCTTATATTTAATTTACATAAAGAAAAAATTCATTTATTTTCTTTATTTATTTTTTAAAAGTTCCCCTTTATTATGATAATATTTATTTATTGATATAAATGTAAAAATGACTGAGAGAAAATGATGAAATATCTTTATCAAACAGTAAACTTTGTACACTCATTCGTGTCTAAACTAAAATCCATAGAATAAAAAAGCTACAAAATAATTCATTTTAAAAATGAAGTTTAATATTTTACAGATAATTATTATGGGTTCTGCATGGGCAACACCATTAAATGGGTAATTAATAAATGAAAATTTTAAAAATAAAAAAATAAATTAATAATTATATTTTATTATAGAGAAAATCAAGTGTTATTTGATTTTACAACAATAAAAAATATCGACAATTGGATTGAATCATCAGACACTGTGAGAACAGTTGGAATGTCAAAAGGAATTTTAACACTTCAAAAGACTCAAGTTTTTCAAAGAGCCATATTTTTTAGTCTGTTAAATCCCCAGCTAAATGGTGCTGGTTTTGCTGGTGTCAGAACTCTGACAAATTTAAATTTATTAAATTACGATAACATCGAAATGACATGTCGTGGACAAGGACAAAATAAAGAATACAAAATTGTACTAAGACATCATGGACAATCATCAAACGACGATATTTCTTACGAACAATTTTTCACAGTAAGTTAATTAATTATTTCTATAACAATAGCAATTATTTAAATTAAATTTCAATTACTTTTTACTACAGGCACCAATGTCGAGTGATGAATTCACAACAATTATTTTACCACTGGAAAATTTTAAACCCTATTATCGTGGACGTGAACAACCAGATGCTCAACCTCTGGACAAAAAAAATATAACAATGTTTGGATTACAAATTTACGGTGGTGTTTATTCATCATTCAAACAAAAAGGTGTATCATCATTGGAAATTGAAAAAATCATTGCAACATCAAGCCAAAAATAATTATATATCAAATGAATTTTACATCATAAATAATATCATAATTAATATCATAAATTTAAATAAAATAATAAAAATTAATTCATCTAGATATTTTATTTCATTGTAATTCAAGAAATTGTATATTTGTAATACGAAACAAAAATAGAAACTAGTTTCTCGATTACACGAAATAAGACTGTGTGACACGCGATAAACAAAATAATAAAAAAATAAAATCCATCTACCTTTCGGGTAGCATGGTACCTGAGCTTATTGATGGAAAAAAATTTTTTTAAAAATGATATGTATCCTTGAAATAGTATGACAAAAGAAAGGAATAATATTTTTGATCAATATCAGCAAGTAAATTTATTATTCAGTATTTATTTGTCACTCAATGAAAATGGTTGCATCAGCAACTGGGTAAGTTGTACCACTTAATAAAATAATTGACAATTAAATTATACCTATTATGAATTTTTAAGAAGTAGCAAAGTTATGTTCGATTTTACTCGAACAGAACAAGTTGGAAATTGGATTGAATCATCAGACACAATTAAAACAACTGGTATGTCAAAAGCTGTTATTGCTATTCAAAAAACAAATTTAATACAAAGAGGAATATTATTTACGTTATTTAATCCAAGACCAAATAAACTTGGCTATGCTGCTGTTAAATGTGATGCTAGCTTTGATTTAACTGGTTATAATTGTATCACAATTAAATGTCGTGGTCAAGGTGTTAATTTAAAATACAAAATGTTATTGAGACACAAAGGAATGGATACAAATTCAATTGTTTATGGACAAATATTTACGGTATTTAGTAAATAGTAATTCAATGCATCATCAAGTCCAATCAAGTGGTTGATAATAAGTAAATTTTATAATTTTTTTAGGCACCTGATAATGAATTTGCAACAATAAAACTTCCAATTACAGATTTTAAAGCTTATTTACGTGGACAGGAAATTTCAATTGAAGATAATCCATTGGATAAATCGAAAATAACAAGTGTTAGTTTGAAAGTTGATATGGGACCTTATTTACCTGATAATCAACCAGGTGTTGCTGCATTGGAAATTGATTGGATTAAAGCAATTAAATGACATAATCATAAAACAATACATACAACATTATAATGAATTATTTTAAAAAATAAATTTACATCTTCCAAAGAATTAGATAATTAATTAAATTAGATTATAGAATAATTTAATTTAAAATAAAAATAACAAGTAGTTTTTAGAATTTAGAAAATAATTTGTAAATAAAGCTTTAAGCACAATGAATCGGCAGTTTTTATAATTTTTTTTCAATTGAAAACCCACTTCACACAGTTTACCCACCGACAAAATAATAATAATATAACGATAAAAAAGAGAAGAAAGAAATACAAAAAAAGAAATTTGTTTTATTAAAACATAATCATGGCGCCTGTAGACAACTCACCAACAAGCAACATGGGTGATTTTGAATTAATAACATCAACAAGATCAAATGATACAATTCCAGTACATAAATATAAATCAGCTAAAACTGGTATAACTGTTGTTATTGCTGAAGTTGATGGACCAGTTGTTGGTGGATATTTTTGCATTCGTAAGTATACAAATTCATCATTAAGATATAACCTCTAATAATTATAAACAAATAATATATGTAAATTTAAATTTAAATTATACTAGCAACTGAGGCATTTGATGATGATGGTTTACCACATACCCTGGAGCATTTGATATTTTTGGGAAGTGAAGAATTTCCTTACAAAGGTGTACTTGATTTGCTGGGTAATAGATGCCTTGCATCTGGTACAAATGCATGGACTGATACTGATCATACAAATTACACAATGACAACTGTTGGAAGTGAAGGATTTCTATCATTAATGCCAGTATATCTTGATCATATACTATTTCCATTACTAACAGATTCTGGTTTTATAACTGAGGTACATCATGTTAATGGTGATGGTGAAGATGCTGGTGTTGTTTATTGTGAAATGCAAAATCGTGAAAATGGAGGTGAAGAACTTGCACTCAGAGATCTAATGAGATTATTATATCCCGGTAAATGTGGCTATAAATCATGTACCGGTGGTATTATGGAAAATTTACGTGAAAGTACATCAAATGAAAAAGTACGTGCATATCATCGTGAGTATTATAGACCAGAAAATTTAACAATAATAATAACTGGTAAAGTACAACATGCTGAAGTATTTAAATCATTACGTTCACTTGAAACAAAAATACTAAGAAAAGGTAATCGTGATAAATTTGAACGTCCATGGCAATCAGCTGTACCAGAATTTAAAGAAACAATTGAAAGCAATATATTATATCCATGTGATGATGAAGACAATGGGTTGGTTAAAGTTGGATGGAGAGGACCATCTGGTGTAAGTGAAATATATGATTTAACTGGTTGTTCATTATTATTAAAATATTTAACAGACAATTCAGTTAGTCCATTGAAAAAAGAATTTGTTGAAATTGATGATCCATATGCATGTAGTGTTGATTTTGGTCTTATTGAAAATTCAATATCAATGCTTTATTTAACATTCAGTGGTGTGCCAATACCAAAAATTTCATCAGTTAAAAAACATTTGATTGATGTTTTAAATAATATTTATAACAATGATAATGGTATTGATATTAAAAGAATGTCAATTGTTATACATAGACATCAACTTGAAACACTTAGTAACTTAGAAAATATGCCACATGATTCAATTGCATTTATGCTTATTGGTGATGCACTCTATGGACGTAATAATAACGATTTAGAACAACGTTTAAATTTAATTAACGATTTAAAAAAATTGGCAAAAGAACCATTGTCATATTGGAAAAATTTATTAAAACGTTATCTAATTGATGCACCATTTGGTATTATTAATGCAAAACCAAGTATTGAAAGACAGAAAGAAATTGAAGCTAGCGAAAAAAAACGTATAAGTGAAAGAGCAGAAAAATTGGGTAAAAGTGGTCTTGAAAAAGCTGAATTAGATTTACAAAATGCCATTGCACAAAATGAAATTGAAATACCAGAAAAATTATTAACATGTGTACCAGTTCCAGGTACTGATACTATTAGTTTTCATAATGTACGTAGTTTTTTTACTGGTAATGAAGAACAACATTCACGTTTTGATGTTAACAAATTGCCTTTATACACATGTCTAGATCATGTCAATACAAATTTTGTATATGTGTGTGTTGTTATGGACACATCATCATTGTCAAAAAATTTAAGACCATATTTACCGCTGATACTTGAGGCAATTGGTGAATCTCCAATTGAACGTAATGGAAAATTAATTCCATATGAAGATATCGTTGCTGAAATTGAGAGTGATACTATTGCTGTTGGTACCAAGACTGGATTTGATAATACGTCAAGATATTCATGTGGTATATTTAATCACATTGTAACACTAATATTACAAATTGAAATGTCAAAATATGACAAGGGTGTACAATGGGTTAAAGAACTACTTTATGATACTAAATTTACTGTTGAAAGATTGAAAATTATTTCTCAAAAAATGATCAATGAAATAACACAGTTCAAGAAACAAGGAAATGGAATTGTTAAAAGTTTGATGAAAGGATTAATGTATGATAAAGATAGCAATCATTTTAATGCAAATCCACTTAGACAGCAACAATTTTTAACAGAATTATTGGAACGTTTAACAACTGATGATGGACAAAAGCTCATACTAAATGACATTGAAGAAATAAGAAAAGTTTTAACAGCTGGAAATAATATAATGTGTCATATTGCATCAAATGTTGATAAACTAAGTAATCAAGTTACTGATCTTTACACACCCTGGGATGTATTAAAGACTGAAAATATTGATAAAAAAATGTTTGTTATTTTTATTAGCATATATTTTTTAATTTGCTAAATGATTTATATTAATTATTTTAAATGTTTTTTTCAGGCTTGAAATAATACCAGATTGGAAATCATTAAAACCATGCAATGAAATTAAAACTAAGGGATCAGTTCTTGGACTTGGTTGTGTTGATTCAACTTATTCATTACAGTGTGCACCTTGTATCAATGATTACAAGCATGAAGATTTACCAACACTTCTTGTTTGTCTTCAGTATCTTACTCAATTAGAAGTAATTATATATATTTTACATAATTTTTATTTAATAAATTAGCATAATTTATATTTATTTGGTTGTTATTTGTTCAGGGACCAATGTGGAAACAAGTTCGTGGTCAAGGATTATCATACAGCTACAAAATATTTGCCAGTCCAAATGAGGGATTAATCTTTTTAACATTCTTTGGAGCAACAAATTTAGTTGGAGCTTATAAAGAAACAAAAAAAATTATCGTAAGTTGTTTTTTTTAATTATCTTTAGAATTTAATTGATTTATGAAAGAAATTAATTAAAGTAGTTTAAATAAATTGAAAGGGATTGAGCCAGATGAATATTGTTTTTGTTCTAATAACAGGACAGCCATTTGAATGATAAAAATTGGGAAAAAGTATTATACGAATCAGCTAAAGCTTCATTGATATTCCAAATTGTTGATAGAGAAGCATCTGTTGGTGATGTTGTGTCACAATCAATTTTATCATACTTTAAAAATGTACCACATGATTATAATCGTCAAATGGTAAAAAAAGTGCACAGTGTTGATATCAATGATTTGGATCGTGTTGCTAATAAATATCTCAAGCCATTGTTTGATCCCGAACAATGCAAAGCATCAATTGTATGTCATCCATCAAAAGTTACTGAGATTTCTGATGCTTTTAAAAGGTAAGAATTATTTTTCAATGAATCAACACGAAATGTATATCAATTGTTTTATGTTTTATGTTTTTTTTTTTCAACAACAGCTACAGTCAGAACCTTGAAGTCTTTACTTCTCTCGAAAGCACTTATCTCAACGACTGGTAATCATCGAAAATTCTTCTCTTTTTTTCTTTTTAAATTTAATTTCCAAGTAAAAAACAAGAAATAAAAACAACAATAGAAATAAATAATTATCAAACAAATTAAAAAAAAAAAACCGGAAATTATTTTCACATTAAATTCATTCAATGTCACGTATTTTTTTTTAAAAATAAACAAAAAATAAATAACAAAAATCACGTGTGCCATCAAACGTGCGTGGTTATAAAGCAACAAAATAATTATTAAAAACTTGAAAAAAATATAAACAGAAAAATATTCAAAATCTAACCCGTAGTTTATAATTAATTTTTTTTTCTCTGTATTCCAAGTATTTTTTTCTATTTTAAAAAAACAAAATGTATTTCTAATATTATAAAAATAATTGTCTTTATATAAATGAGTTGTTGTTCTATTATTTTATTTTAATAAGTTTTATTAATTTGGTGTAGGTAGAGAAGATGAATGGGTTTTTGTTGTTAAATAATTATCTATTCACAAGCAGTGAGTATTTTCAAGACTTTTCTCAGTTGTTGCATTCAAATTGGAAAAAAAAAAGATGATGAATTGCAAGACAAACTGAACAACATTTGTGTTTTTATTTAAAAAAAATATTTCAATTTATTACTTTATTACCCGTAATTATCAATTAAAACTTGATAAATATATTTTTTAATTTAATATTAATTCATAAATAAAAATACTATTGCAAAATACAATTTGATTATTTATGTGGCAAATTCACTATCTAAAGTCCAGTATTTTATATTAAAAAAACTGGACTTTTCGCAATTTCTACATCGACTGAGAACACACTTTGATCATGAAATAAAATTTAAAATTGATTTAACATTCCCTAGAAACTAATGGGGGGTTCGTTAAACTCGAAAAAAAAAAAAGAAATGAAAAAGTAGTTGGCCCTGATGCTCTTCCAGCGTGCAGTCAGGTTTGTCATTGATCTAATTTTAAAAAGTAACAGCTTTAAAATGTTTTGTGCTAAGAGATGATTTATTTAAAAAAAATATTTTATCAATGATGACTCTGGTTGAATTATCATTCATAAAATTACTTAGCATTCAACTTTATTAATTAATTCAAGGTGCAAAAGTCTCTTGACCCTGATTAATATTATTAACTTTAACGTGTGATTCGATGAGCTGACTGATAAAAAACAAAAAAGTTTCATCAAAAAAATTAACATTTAGAATAAAATTAAATAAAAATAATCAAACCGAAATATTATTAGCTTATTTTTGATATTATTATTTCTTTTTTTAAAATAAATTAAAAACCAAAAAAAAAAGTCAAATAAATACGAGTCAATGTTCAAGGCTAACAATCGAAATATTTTTTGTTTCTTCATTCGCTAGAATATTAAATTTTTTATATATATTATAAATAGATTAATAAATAAAAAAAAAAAAACAAATTTTGTAAAAATAAAACAGTTTGTTTGTTAAACTTTCATATCACGTTTAATTTTTCTTTTTTTTTTTTTTGACGTGACAAGCATGAAAGCATTGTAAATAAGTTAGAGTGTGTAAAATTCAAATGAGCTGAATGAATATATACTGCATTTATTTAATGACGGATATCCCAATAAAATATATCAATAATTATGTTTATTTAATACCGTTAAACTGATTGAACTATAAATAATTGTTTAAATTCAGCAAAAAAAAATTGTTCCATAGACAAACAATAATTATAAATGTTATTTTTAAACTGAGATATTTACAGTTTAAAAAAAACAATAATTATAATTTATTTAGATTATGATGTGCCGGATAAAATTGCATGTTAATAGAATAATAAATTACAATAAATTTCTCGAAAATATTCAACAATCCGTTTCTAATTTAAGAAAAAAAAAAAAATATTTTAATCATTATGAATTTACTCTACTTGCTTTTTATTTTTAACATAATTATTTATTATATTTATGAATTTTTTAATAACATCAAATTTTATTATAATAATTGATTGAAATTATCAAAAAAAAAAACTTGAAAAAGTTGGTTTTTAAATTCAATTATTGATAGTGTGTTTAGCTAATTTATTTTATTGTTTGATTTTTATAAAATATATAATTATTTATCTCTACTTTTCAAGTTGCATAATAATATATGCACTTGTGATGATAAATAGTCAGGGTTGATGAATTTCTTTTGTTAACAGAATAAATTTAAATAATAAAAAATAAATATCTTAACAATTCATTTACTATTTTCTTTTTTGCCAATTTTTTTTCAGGTCCATTGTTTATTTTTCGAAATATGATTTAACAATATTCATTGTAAAAATTGATGCTAGCTTAATAAATAATTATTGAGTAATGCAAAAAAAAAAAAGGTTGAATAAATTAAAATTGTATGGAATAAAGAGGCAAATAGTTTGTGTGGTTTTTAAATTTATTTGTGGAGGGAGATATACAATTCTTTCAAGTTTGCTTGAGTTTATAACTGGTAAAGAGTTTTAGTCTTATACGGAGACCTTTTCCCGCGAGTATTCACCTGAAGAATTGTGTTTTAATATTTTAATTGTAAAAATTTAATTTAAAACAAATCAAATTAAGCAGAAAACAAAAAGGACCAAAGTGCATTTAATTATCAAAAAATTAAAGGTTAATTGTTTTGAAAAAAAAAATAAAATTTTAATTTCATAATTTTAATTATTTTTAATCGTTAAAAAAGTTGTGGGATTACTGATTACTAAAAAAAAAAATTAAAGTGACGATGAATTTTTAATTTTAAAAAAGAAAACTATGAAAAATTAAATTTTTCTTTTTTTATTTTGTCGATGAAATATTTTTAAAAATTGTATAAT
The DNA here is from genome assembly GCA_030523065.1 of Aphidius colemani. Classification (NCBI taxonomy): domain Eukaryota; kingdom Metazoa; phylum Arthropoda; class Insecta; order Hymenoptera; family Braconidae; genus Aphidius; species Aphidius colemani. Next base: position 11,574 of record JAPYYR010000793.1, read on the forward strand.
TAATGAAAATGTCTGACTCAATATCTGATGTACCTTTAAACAATGACAACAATATTATAACAAATAATGGAACATCAAAAAAAATAATTACAACAAAAGACATTGTAAGTATTTTAAATAGTAAAACGCTTTCTGAATTTTTTGAATAGAATAATTTTTTTTATAAACAATTATTATTCTCTGAGATTTTTTATTTTTTAATTTATCCGGAAAATTTAATCAGTTAATGTTCCGAGTAGTGAAAGAAAATAAAAAGATAAAATTGTCGATTATGGTGAAAGCGCGAATGTGATGATTGTTCCGGTGTTATTTTAAACTACCATTGCATTTGAAAATTTATCTTTGCATTTGTTGGTTAGTGGGTCACTTTTATTAAATACTGTTCTCATTTGTTTAAACATTTGAAAATTGTGTTTGTTTTTTAAATTACTATCCTGAGTTTAATTTAAACTTGAAAAAATTGAGAAAATAAACAATTTATAAGTATAAGTTTCATTCAAAGGTTTATAATTATTTAAAAAATATATGCATTTTATTTAAACAACATTAATGAGAAAAATTAAATTAATTAGGTGATTTAATTTATTTTTTAAACAAACACAAAGCTTTTAGCGCTTTCCGTTGAATGTCGTTACGGTCGGTGGGAAATGTTATTGATTTTCAGAAGTCGACAAGCTTCTTAGCACAGATAAAGTCCAAAATAAATAATCAAATTCTTCATAAAATAATTAGATATTAACACAAGTTATCAGTAAAAATTAAAAATGTCTTGTCAATCAAATAGTTGTTCATCAAGTGGATTAATAGAATAAAATTATTTAAAATTCATGGAGCTTAGGAAAAGTAAATTGTAATAATTTATTTTCAATGTGAATTAAATATTCGAGTGTTATTATTTATTTATTTATTTATTTAGTATTTTATTGTTCATTTTTATTTCACTTTGAGTGTAATGACAATACAATTGGTCTCAGGAAAATAGTTTGTAAGTTTATTCGGTTGAGCTTAAATAGTCTTCGTCGTCGTCGTCGTTATTACGGCATCTTTCACCGAGTAAGTAGATATTAATAAAACAAATCAACAAAAAAAATATATTATAATTAAAATTTACAGTTTGCAATTTTACATACGCAATTAATACTGTACTTTGGGAAAAATAAATATATTTAAATGCACACCGACAATTTAACATGTCGGTTTTTCTATTTTATCTTTTACAACTTTGTATTTTTCTATTCTCAAAATAACAATAAAATATATCCCGTATTTTACCACAAAATTTAAACGTTATTTATAATTAAAATGTTATTTTTTTAAATGCAATAAAAAGCAAAAAATTATATATGAAAATAAAAATTGTAGAAAGAAATATATAAAAAATTTTATGCTGATAATTTTTTAATTTATTTCTATTTTTATCATAGAACAACTGAGATTGAAAATTAGATTAAAAATAAGACAATGTTATTATTGTAATTTAAATTTTTAAAATTACAAATTTTATAATAATTTAAATATATTTTTTTTTGGATTTTAAAATTAATGCTATTTTTTTAAATGTAAAAATGTATTTTTAAATTATAAAAATATATTTTTTAAATTATATGGAAGACCTTGATGTTTTGCAAAGTAACTCATTGATATTTCATAATTTATGTTGAGTTATATCCATGTGCGCAAACCATGCAAGAAATAACCACTCACTTTCTATTATTTTTGTTGAGTACAGTGCACTTTTCGATGTCAATGACTCGTTCTGATTTTTAAAATTTGACATTAAACATTGACAAGTATGATTTTCATAAAATCACATAAAAATATATTTTATATTTAATTAAAAACCATGTAATTTATTTAATTTCAATTTTTAAATTAACAAATGAGACAAAAAAAAACAAGGAAGTTTAAAATTCACGATCGTTTATTACTTTTTTTTTTACTTTCATTTTGGATTTACGATAATTATATAACAAAAATATGTATTTTATAGATTTTTTCTTTCAATATTATTCGCGTTATGTATTCACAGGTTTTTTTAAAATTTATTTTATACTTGAGGCTTGAATAATTTTATTATGACTTTTACCAAGAATAACTTGGTTGAAAAAAAAAATAAAATCATAGTTATTAGATATTTGTTTTTTTATAAATAATTTTTTATTGAGTGTAGAAGAATTTTTCTAATTTAAGTGAGGTGAATAGGTTGTTACAATCATCAAAGAAACATGCAATGTAAATTGAAAATTGAAACAAATATATGTATAATGATCAATTGTGTAACAAAATCATAAAAAGAAAAAAATATTCTTTAAAATTTTATTGACAACTTGTCGATGTAATAAAAAAAAATATTAGCAATTGTAAAAGTTCATAAATTAGGCTATTATTTATTAGTTTTTTGACTTGATTGTTTAAGGATTTTTATCTCTTTTAAAGACTTGTTTATTAAATTTTTATATAGAATATTTTATAAATCGCGAATAAGGAAAAAATATATTTTATTTTATCAAACAACAAGTTTTCTCAATTCTTTTTAATATAGGTTTTTTTTTTTTATTCAAGGAAATAATTTTTAATGATGTAACCTTGATGAATCCAGAACACTAATCAATTTTTATTTTTTTTTATTGCCAACACTCAGCAACAATATATTTTCGAACCTTGAAAATTTATTATTCAAATCAAAGTACAAGTGAGATTCAAAAGTCCCATTAAACCATCTACTCAAAATAAATATGTTAAAATAAAAAAAAATAAAAATTATAATAACAAAACCCAATAGCAGATGTTTTTTTTTGTGTTTATCATTAAAATTTTAAATATATTTACCAAGTCACACTTGACTTTGAAATAGTAAAACATTACGTAGCTATTTTTTTCGTCTAAAAAAAATAATAAATAAGACTAACTTTGTATTATTTAATTATTCATAACAAACTCATCTTCATTTATAATTTAGGAAAAAAATAAATAAACAAATATTATTATTTTTAATATTTATTTATTCAGACCCACTCGAAAAATAATTTATATTTGAATAAAATTCTATTTTCAATCAAAAAAATTATAAATATTAATCGCGAATAAATTATTATTAATTAAAAAAAAATTTAACGAATATAATTATTTAATTTAAAAATTAATCTGTGAAATTAACTGATATCAATGAATTATTTTCAAATATAAAAAAATCCCTGATTATTAAAATGGTTCATTTATTATCGAAATGATATTTTTGTTTTGATGATGATATAGGTAATTAAAAAAATTAATAAAATAATCAATTTTGTTAAATAGGATATAGAAAGAGGGGACTTTGATACGAGGAGGGATAACGGAATCAACTCATCAACTGACGAAAGAAACGAAGCGTCACCTGGTGCCACAAACACATCTAGACGTTGGCGGACAGTAGTTCATTTAATCCGTTATATTGCACTGACAATGATTTTTGTCGGTACAATCGCGGCCCTCGTGGCTCTTGTTTGGCTCTATATGGGTCCAATATTTGTTCTACAACTATTAATTGTTGTTATCATTGCCTATTTTGTATCTGGTGGACGTCTTAAATGGCTCCAAGTTGCTGTCAGAACCGCGCCTCGTGACATCACGTAAGTCATGATTTTATATTTATTTTTATAACCAACCAACACACTCATTATTTCCCAAACAATCATATTTTTTTTATATATTATTATCATCTCAATGACTATGCCTTAATTATCTGTACTAAAAAAATTTCTATCCTTTTTTTGTTTACTATGTAGAAATACTTCTATCACTGTCAAAGTCATACACGTGTCATACACTTGCACAAAAATAAAAAAAAAACAAATTAAAAAACCAGAAATGGAGAAAGCATAACGGTACTTGCTATAGATTAAAAAAAAAAAATTATTTCTAGAACAAATTTATAAACTTGATGTTTTTTAAATTTACAAAATGCATATATTGTTGAGGAAAAATAACATTAAAAAATTAGATGGCTAAGATAAAAAAAAAAAGGATGAAACTTTGTTTTTTTTCTTGATCAAAGAGCAAAATACTGAATGGGTATAAAGGTCGAGGTTAAATTCCTACGCTATTTATTGTATTCTCTGCTTGTGCTATATTTATTGTGTCCGTTATCAGCTAACTTTTCACTAAACCGGATGAATTAATTACCAATTTTCTTAGCAATAAATGGATGCTTTTAATATTTTTTTTTTCACTAAAATATAAGTTGGTTTATCTTCTTCTACTGAGTATAAAATTCTTTAAATTATCATTTTGTTTCGTCGGTATGTTGATAAGAATAATCATTTAAAAAAAAAAAAAAATTCTCACTAATTTTGATTATGATTGAGCTGTTTTTTTTTTTTTTTTTTTTGTTGTATCAATTTGATAACATTTTTTAAAATTATATTTTATGAAAATAATACTCATGTTGTATACGAAATTTGTTGATAATTATTAGAATTAAATTTATAAGTTTACAGTCATCGCGTTGAATTAATTTGAAGGTATTTAAAAAATATAAATGAATAAATTGTTTTGTGAGAATTATGCCAAACTGTCAACTAGAAAAATGGAAATTTTGTTTTTTAAATTTCCATAATTAATTTGTTTAATAATAATACAGTTTTAGTTGTTTATTTTTTAAAATGAAAATTAGATTTTTAATTTTATGCAAGTGACGTCAATATTTTATATCATTTTTTAAATTTATAATTCATTCTTATTCTGCTGAACAAATTATGCAATACTTCTTTGGACTAATTTGTTTTTTATTTTATTTTAAAGCACAAAAATGAAATGTCATCATAAAAATAATTTTAAAAAATGTTTTGAATTAGTGAATACGGTTTTTTAATTATTTTAATTTTATTTACAGGGGACTTTATAGATTTGCAAAATTAATGTGGTGGTTAAAATCACATGAAAGAAAAAGTCACAGTGTTGCTGATATATTTAGACAAAATGTAATGAAATATCCAAATAAGGCTTGTTTTATTTTTGAGGAACGAGAATGGACCTTCCAGGAGGTAAATAATATTGAAAATAAAATAAATCAACGAAAGAAATTAATTCATTGTTGTTTAAAAAAATATAATCATTGAAAAAGATTAAATTTAAATCCCAGAAATTATTGTTTATTAATTATTTTAATTATTTAAAAAATATAGATTGAGGATCTCAGTAACAAAGTATCAAATATATTTAAAACTCATGGATACAGAAAAGGTGATGCTGTTGGTTTGTTGATGGAAAATAGACCAGAATATATTGCAATATGGCTTGGCCTATCAAAGCTTGGAATAATAACAGCTTTTATAAATACAAATTTAAAAAAAACATCACTATTACATAGTATAAATGTCGCCAAATGTCAAGCATTTATTTTCTCCAATGAATTAGCTGATTGTAATTATTTAAAAACTATTTAAATCTTTTCTAAATGTAAAATATGTTTATTAAATTAATTTAAATTTTTAGCTATAAAAGATGTTGCACAATCACTTGATGCAAAATTAGCACTTTATCGTTTTGGTGGTGAGACCGGATCAAACGCAACTGGTTTAAAAGAAAAAGATTTTTCTGCATTATTAGATGATACATCATCAGTACCACCAGTTATTCAAGATGCTGGAAACTACAGTGATAAATTGATGTATATTTATACAAGTGGTACAACTGGTCTTCCCAAAGCAGCAGTCATAACAAATTTCAAGTAATTTTATAAACATTAATTTATATTTAATTAAAAATACTAATTATTATTTTATCTTTTCAACAGATTTATGTTCATGTCAAGTGCCCTACAATTTCTTTGTGCTTTTAAAAGTTCAGATAGATTTTATACACCATTACCATTGTATCATACTGCTGGTGGTGTTGTTTGTGCTGGTCAATCATTGTTATTTGGTCTGACAACGGTTATTAGAAAGAAGTTTTCAGCTAGTCAATATTTTGAGGATTGTCGAAAGTACAATTGCACGGTAAGGAAACTATTATTATATTTTTTTCAATAACTATTCATTAAACAACAACAAAAAAAATATTACTGGGTTAATTTAAAATGAATTTTTTTAATTGATGATTTTAATCATCAGGATTTAAAGATTATTTCTCTATGATTTTTTTTATATAATAACAAAAGTAAATTTTTAACAGGCTGCTCAGTATATTGGTGAAGTTACTCGATACATACTGGCAGTACCACCAAAACCAGAAGACAAACAACACTCAGTAAGAGTTATATTTGGCAATGGTTTGAGACCACAAATATGGAGAGAATTTGTAAAACGTTTTAACATAAAAGACGTTGCTGAATTTTATGGAGCAACTGAAGGAAATGCAAATATAAGTGAGTAAAAATAAAAATATCAATAATCTAAAATTTATTTAACAACAACAACTAAATGATATTTAAATATATTTTCTAGTTAATATTGACAATACTGTTGGAGCAATCGGCTTTGTATCACGTATAATACCAAAGTTCTATCCAATTTCAATAATAAAAGTAAATGAAGATGGTGAACCAATTAGAAATTCAAAAGGTCTTTGTCAAGTATGTGGTCCAGATGAAGCTGGTGTATTTATTGGTAAAATAATACCGAATAATCCACATCGTGCATTTCTTGGATACGTTGATGATAAAGCATCAGAAAAAAAAGTTGTACATGATGTTTTTGAAAAAGGAGATTCAGCATTTCTTTCTGGTATTTAAAAATAATTTAATTAACTATTATTTGCTTATATTTATTGTTGATTAATTAATTATTCTATTATTCTATCAACCAGGTGATATTGTGGTAGCTGATGAGTTGGGATATTTATTTTTCAAAGATCGAACTGGTGATACATTCAGATGGAAAGGTGAAAATGTATCAACAGCTGAAGTTGAAGCTCTGATCAGTAATATTATTAATTATCGCGATTGCATTATTTACGGTGTTGAGGTTATTATTTTTAGTATACTTGGATAATGAAGAATCAAATGGCAATTGTTTTATTAATTTTTATCATCTCTATTTTTGTTTGTTTAGGTATTTAATTCTGATGGACGAGCAGGTATGGCTGCGATACTAGACGAAAATGAATCATTAGATTTGAAAAAACTAGCTGATGATATGAAGGAACATATTCCTAGCTATGCAAGACCACTTTTTATTCGTATTTTAACAAAAATTGATCTAACTGGTAATTATTGAATTAACTTATGTTGATTGACTTTAACTTGGAGTTATTAATTGTCATGTTATTTTGTCATTTAGGAACATTTAAATTAAAGAAAAAAGATCTTCAAACAGATGGTTATAATCCAAATAAAATAAATGATAAACTTTATTATTTGGATCAAAAATTAGGGTATCAACAAATAACGACAGATGTATATGAAAAAATTCAACAAGGAAAAATTAAATTTTAAACGACAACATTTATCATGGCTTAGCCAAATAAATTATAATTATTATTATCATTTTTGACTTTTCAAAAGTATTCTTTTGATATAAATTATTAATATTATGTTTTTTAAAATTTTAAAGTTAATTTTTAATTATAGAAGAATAAAAAAAAAAATACAAATATTTATAATTCAGATAAAACTAAATTCTAGAATTATTAATTAGTTAATTAATTTTTAATTAACATGTCCATTTTTTATTTTTTTCACAATCATTTGCTTTTTTTTTTTAAACTTGTAGAAAATAAAAAGACAAATTTTCTGTTGTTTGTTAATTTGGGGTATATGTGGGGTGTAATGACACATTTAAAATGTTATTTGTTAATAATTTTTTTAAAAATAAATCAAAGATATTTTATATACGTATCAAGTGGTGTTAGTGTTATTTAATTATCAAAAAGAACACCAGGAGGTAATAAGACAAAAAAAGATGGTGGACTGACTTGATGGTTTTTTTTTTTTTGTTGTAAAAAAAAAAATCTTACCTTTTGTCGTCTCAGCAGCAACAGTTGTCCAGAAGAGTATCTAGATGTCTAGGTGGTCTTGAGTAATCCATTGTTAATCCAAAATATATCCAACAAAAGGCACTGATCACAAAAAAACACAACACTTGAGCACTCACACACTAAATTTATAAAATGTTCCATTTAGCATTTGACTTGGAACAAAAATTATCAATGATTTTATAACAAACAATAGCAAAGTGTTTCATTGTCAACATATTTGTTTATTTAAATTTTATAATCACAAATAGATCAAATGTTTATTTGATAACTCAAAGTAACACTTGATCCATCAGTACATTCAAGCTCCAAGTCAATCTTGCCATTTGGGAGTCCATTTTTGAAGCAACACAAAGTTGGCCACTGAATTTGTTAATCACCGTTGATTGAATTGAAATAAACTATCAAAATTATACTACAAAAATGGCGACGTATTTATTTAACAATAAAAACACGAACTAACAATTAATTTAATGAGAAAAAGATAAAGATGAGTTAAGCTTTTAACGGACACAACGTACTCTTCGCATTTCGAGGAAAAACTACAATTCTCAAAATGGCCGACAGAAAGCAGCAGTACAAGCGGTATAAGCTTCTCTTAAAAAAATCTAGATCGAGCTAGTTGTGACTTTTGGTGGCTGTTGATTGAACTAAAAATTTAGTGTATTCAGTCTTGTTGTATCACGTAATGTCCGTCGCAATTGTCAAACGATTGTCTAGATATTTATATAATAAGTTATTAAATTAATTATTAATTAGTAGTTTTATTAGTGAGTTAATGTGTAGTGATGTTTTGTGTATAATTTTTGTGCTTAATTTCATTTGGATCAATGGATATTGGAGAATTTTGAAGCAGACAAAAAGACGCTGACAAGGATCAATGTAAGTAGCTTAACATTTAATAATATGTATAAAAATCTTATGACATTAATATAATTTCCGTGCCGTGATTGCGATATTAAGTGTGTTATTAAGTGCAATAAGAAGACACTCAGTGAATATATACAAAAAATACAAAATTTTATTATCCTGGTAAGTAAATATTTTTATTATTGTATTTGGGCGTCTACACAATGACAATGACAGTAAGTCAATGTAAACGTGCCTTTATTTTTAACATCCTCTCTCTCTAAGACTTCCAGGGTTATGCACTACGTAGTATGTCATAGTGAATCACTTGTTGATTACGTGAACAATATATTGATAAACAATTAACAAATAAGTTAGTGTCATTTGTTGTCTTAATAAAAAACCATGCCGAATACAGTTAGCCAAGTATCTTGTAACAAAAATCAACCAGTTGATGAATTGCCTGCAAGGGTAGATGAAAAAATATGTACAATTCTAAATGAACAAAACAAATGGAAAGAACTTGCTGGTAAATAATAATCTATTATTAATTTTTTTGTTAAATTTTCAAATGATTAATATAATTTATGTTTTTTTTTAAAGCTATGCTAAAATGGAACACATTTCAAGTTCAATACTTAGATAAACAAAAAAATCCAACAAAAGAATTTATGAGAAAATTAGGTAGTCTTGGTTTTAGAGCAAATGATCTTTATTATAAATTATTCAAAATGAGACACTATCGTGCAATGGATGCGTTACAAGATAATGTTGATGAAGAACATCATCATTTATTGAATAAAGCCAAAGACAATTTGTTAAATTTACATAAAACTAAAGTTCAATGTACTGCAACACGTCCAAGCAAATCGACTGGTAACAATACAAATAGTCAATCAATTGAAGAAAAAATAATTAATCAAAGTAAAAAAAATCCACCGCGACCTATTGCACCAAGTAACTCAAATAATCTTGATGTTATATCACCAAATTCACCAAATGTACTAAAGCTATGTCCATCAATGACAGTACCAGAAATCACGACAACTTTAGATAACAGAACAACATTACAAAATATACCATATAAATTATTAACTGATGGAACTGATAATTGGAACGAAGCTAAAGTAATAGGAAAAGGAGGATTTGGAAAAGTATTTAGAGGTTCTTGGATAAACACTGATGTGGCTATTAAAAGACTTGAAAAAAATAATGGCAAGTCTGATGATGCATATATGGGAGATTTTAAACGATATCTGGGAGAAATAACAACTATGGAATTGTGTAAACATGATTATGTGTTGCCAATATATGCTTACAGTTTAAGTTCTGATTCACCATCATGTATTGTTTATCAAATAATGGCAAATGGTTCATTAGACGCTAGATTAGCATTAAAAGATAATAAACCAGCATTAAATTGGTTGCAACGATATAACATTGCAAAATTTGTTGCTCAGGGTTTACAATTTATGCATTCTCATATTGAAAATAGACCATTGATACATGGAGATATTAAAAGTGCAAATATATTACTCGATGCAAATATGAATCCAAAAATTGGTGACTTTGGAATGGCATGTAGAATAAATAATAAAGAAGGCGAAAAGGTATTTAATAATCAATATATAAATGCATAAAACAGCTCAGTATATTTATTTATTTATTTATTTATTTCAATTGTAGGTAGATAAACTTCAGGGAACAAAAATTTATTTGCCACCAGAGTATTTAGCAGGAAAAATACTATCACCAAAGGTAGACTCATATTCTTATGGCTGTGTTATGTATGAATTAGCAACTGGTTTTCGATATGATCAGTTGATAAAAAATCCTAAGTATATGAGTAATCCTCGTGATAATAAATTTGATGGATTGATTGATCATAAAGCTGGTCAATTGTATAATTTGGTATTTGAAAATCTCATCGAAGTTGGAAATAAATGTACAAAATTACTTGTTCAAGATCGACCTTACATGGACGAAGTTTATAATTCATTTGTTGATAGTGAGTGAGAAAATACATATTAAAAATTAACAACATATTCATTTAATCAAAAAACTAATTCATTATATTTAGAAAAATTTGAATATAATAATTTTTTTAGTTTACAATTGCGTTAAAAATTATTAACACTTAACAACATATTGCTATTTTCGTTTGTTTTTTATGTTTAAATAATAATAATAATTAATTCAAATAAATATTTTATATTTTTATTATTATCATTAAAATGATGCTCTAGAAACCCATTTGATGGAGACGATGATGACAAATGCAAGGCTCAAAACAAGCTTATAGCTGTGTTAAATTTCTGCAGAGTTAACTTATTGCAAAAAAAAAATAAGAGAAGTATATTATTAACAGTGTTGAGCATTGGAATGAGATACTCTTCTAGTTAAAATGTTGGATGTGTTGGTATCAACAACATATGGATAAAGAAAAAAATCAGAAAGATGTGTGCATGTAACCCAAGTTGAAAGTTTAACCAACACACGTATCAAGGACTTGTCTTGCTTTTCTTCTACCTACACAAGCAAAAAATAAAAGAGAAAAAAAAATTGTTGAAAATGAGTCAGCTTGCTCACGTACTGCCTACTTGACTCTGCTTAGTTCTTGGCTTCTTGAATATGTTGAATTATTTTTTTACTTTTCTACACTCTTCAATTGACAAAAAAAAAAAAAAAAACATGTAAAATAAGTACACAACAACATGATCTTGCTATCTCAATCATCCCATTCATTTTTTACTGTTTATGGACGACAAGAATTTTTTAATTTAATTAAATTATTATTTAATCATTTTTATTCAAGTTTACTTTGTATCCTGACAAAATTTGGGACCAAATAAAAATTATCTATTTTGTTGGTGTCGGCTGTATATTTTATTATTCATTTCATTTATTCAACTATTCAAAAGAAAATTATTTTATTTTATTTATATTTAAATTGTTTATCAATAAGGCGTTAATATTAATGTGAATTTTCTTAGTGGTGCATTCAAGGGAAGTTTAATAATTATAATAATAAAATATAAATTTTTTTTAAATGACAGACGGGAAGTTATGACCGGATACACGTGACTGTAATACTTAATGTTTTATATTTTTCTTTTTTGTGTTGTTGGTTTTATTTGAATCTGGGTAAAAGTTGGATGTCAAAGACGAGGATGAGCCTGGTGCTATACCTGGAAGCGTAGAAATTTTATGGGAAAATATTTACTTGTTTATATTTGTAGTTAAATTTTTAAGGAAATATTATTAAAATAATAAAAATGCCAAGTTTAAATATTGAAAAATCAATTTTTCTAATTGGAAAATAATTACTCACAAATGAGGACAGGAATCATTATATTTTTCTTTCAATTTAAATATTTTTTCTTTTTTTACATTAAATTTTATAACACTTGTAATTGTCGATATTTTTTTAATTATTTTTTCTTTTTATTATTTCCCTTTCATTGTCCTTGATGTTCAGGTTTTACATACTTTCTTTTTTGCATTTTGAGGGCCAGTAAATACCTCTCCTAATTTGGTCATCATTTTTACAACTTGGCAACCCATAAAAACCAAAATTAAAATCATAACAATTCGTTAAAAATTGAAAAATAAATTAATACTCAAAAGTTTTTTATTCAATAATTTAGTAATAAATTATTACCAATCCGAAAAATATTTTAAACTAGCGTTTCGAGGGTTTATCTCAATAGAATTTTACTTCAAGCTTTTAATTCACCAAGAAATATTTAAACTAAATTCCAGTCATAATTGAATTAAATCAAGTCAAAAAAATTTGATAAAATATCCTGCAAATCATTTAAGTAATCGGTGATTTATAACGCAAATAATTGGAATCGATTAAAACTGTAAGAGTGTTAACTACTTAACTGATGATTAAAAAAGTTTTTCGTTGAATTATATGAGACGTTTTTTTTATCTTTAATATATTTTTTTTATTCTAGAAATATTGTAGTTGATGAGATTAAATGAAAGAGATGTAAACGGATAAAAAATATATAATAAAGAAAGAAAAGAAACAAAAAAAATTGTGAAAAATGTTGATGATGGGTTAGTCTAGATGCTGAGTGAGGCAATTTCTATTAGTTTGACGTCAGTTAAGCCTGAACACCAGACCAATGAATCCAACATTATTTATAGGATACTTGTAATCGTTCACGCCACTTATTACAATGATATCATGCGGGTCAATCCAATGTTTATTTCATTTTAAACAATTTTTTAAATCAATTTTTATTCGCTTTAAAATTGTCTTTCAATTTCTTTTTTAATTTATCCTTTTCTTAGCTGGAATTTCTTTGAAATGTCCGTTGAAAAAATTCTTTTTTTATTAATTACTTTTAATTGATTAAAAAAGTCTTCTTTTTTAATAATAAATTTATATAATTTTTTTCATTTTTAAAATAGTCCTTTGAAGACTTAATTAATTAATTTTTATTTATCGTTGAATTTCTTTGTTTTTTTTATATTTTTTCGTGATGGTTTTTTCATTAATTGTTTATTCAATTTTTTGAAAACATTATATCAAAAATTTATTCAGTTATTTTTATATTAAGTTGATTTTTTTTTTTTGGAGTTAATTGAATTACTTGGTACTTGATGGATTAAAAAGTAAATAGCCAAGTGTTTTTTTTTTTACGACAGAAAAAAAAAGAAATAACTAATTTATTGAGAGTATTTTTTATAAATAAAATTATTTAATTACCGATGCATTGGAATTCGATTAAACAATATGAATATTTTTAATTTAACTTTATAATTTTTTTAACAAATTATTGGTTTATTTTTTTATCGAAAATTGAATTTATTTCTAATGAGTTTTATATTAATAAAATGTTTTTTTAATAGTTTCAATTGAACACTGAACAAATAAATCAACTTTTTTAATAAAAAATTTAATATTACAATGAAAAATTCACTTTAAAAATGAAAAATTAAATTTTTCCTTTTATAAAATTAAATTACACACAAGAAAATATATATTTTTTTTAATAATCAAAACCAAGCTTATGAAATATTTTTAAAAATATTAGTTTTTTTTGTTTGATGTTCATTTTTGTTGAAGATGTTTATCGTTATAGTTTGTGGCATCTGGAGCAAGTTTTTCCTCGTCCCAGCATAATTTCACCCTGAAAGCTACAAGTTTCGTTGTATCTATATCCCCTGTGAACATTGCCACACAATTTATACACTTTTACATATTTACTTCTACATAGTACATACATTGTCAGGCATCCCAGTTTTTTTTTTATTCAACCCTTGCACTTGTTAACAAGAATTAACATTGAGGTCATCCAAAAAGAACCGCTAAAATTCCCAAGAGTAAAAAAAAAATCCAAAAGAAAAGTAAAAAATTCAAAAACAATTATGTAACAAAAAAATTTAACAAATGAGATAACACATTTTTTTTTATATTTTCCATTTGATAAAACTCTTTTTTTAAATGTTATCTTTTATTTTTACAAATAATCAATGAAAATTAAACTAAATGAATTCGCTCTCTTGATTTTTTATGTTAAAATAAATCCATTTTTCATTTAAATGTTCACAAAAATTTATTTACAACCCGAGGCTATGAATTTTAATGAATGCTATTTGCGTAAAGCTATAAAAATAAATCTCCATGTTAACAAGTGTTTTCATTTATTTATTTTTTTTTTATTTTAAATAATAGCTTTGATTTGCAAACAAATATGAGTATAATATTTTTAAATATTACATATATTGCTATAAAAGAATTGGCTATCAATAATTTAATAAATGCAGTTGCATTATATATCTATTAAATTATAAAATGCTTTTATCTTGAACGTGTGTGTAATATATTTTTAAATACTCGAATGATGCTATGAAGTTATTCTGAGACTGTCGGGGTGAATGCCCAGTTCTGAATCAAAGAGGACATCTGTTTTTGCAAGACTTATTATCAATTCGTCTATCTTTAAAAATTAAAGCATAATTCATCAACAAATAATTTAGCTATTACTATAATTAAAAATTATTTTAAAAATTTCATAGATAAATTAATTAAATCCATAAAATTTAATTACAAATATTTTTTAAACATTAAAAATATGTCATTTATTTAAAATTTTTTTTTATTACTAAATTAATTTCACTATAAAATTTGAATAAATATTTAAAAAATTTCAACATTAAACATTAAATGATTGTTTATTAATAAATTTTCAAAGTTTATATTTATAATTTTTTTATGAATTCATAAATTAAATAATAAATTATCATTTGTATTTTCATTACAAATTTATATTAAATACAAATGATAATTTATTATATAATTTATTTGTTATTACTTGAGTATAAAATAATAACTTTAATAATAAATATTGTCAAATCCCCCATGAAACAATGTTGGTTTAATTTAGAGTTTCAACAAAAAGTCGTAAATAGTATTTATTTCTCCAATTGATAATTATTATTATGTAAATTATTGATTATGATGACAGTTTGAAATCGAATTGAAAATTAGATTAGTATAAGCTATTTACTTTTTTTTTCAAAATGATAAATGACAGTGTAAATTATTTTTCCCATTTATATAAGCCATGTATTATCATTAGAAAATTGATTTTTAACTCAATGGCTTATTTGTCAATCATCTAAAAATAAAAATAAGCAAATTTTATATTTTTATTTTTAAATAATAAAAAGTTTATTTATAAACTTCACCATAATATCTCATACAAATATTTTTATTGTTTAAATTTGCCACACCTTTTAATATATATTCTTTGGCTTTTTGATTATTATTTCATACACGTTGCCAGTAATTAAACAAACACAATGAAAAAATAATAAAATGAAAACGATTATAAATTTAAATAAAAGTTGTGATCTAATGGGATAGTCATTATTGCAAAAAGACGTGATGGTCAATCCCATCATCATCATCAGACAAGAGGATGTCACCGAGTCGTTAACGATGCATCCCAAAGCATTAACCCACTTTTTTATTTTCCATTTAATCACATGTGATTGATCAGTTTTAACCAGCATTACATCTATACAGTCAAATAATTTATATTGTAAATTATCGAGTGTAACGATTTATCATTATTAAAATCATTACATAACAACATTATTATTTTGTTGTTTTTAAACAAAAAAATATTTATTTTCTACTTTAAAATCAGTTTTAAATAATATTTAAATTTATTTGTTTTTTACATATATATTTTTAAACAAAAATACATGCGGAGATGTTTAAACGGTCAACAACCCATTTTTGATATTAACAATATTATGACTGCAGTATACATACAAATAATTGGCTTTATAATATCGCGTGCTCGTCATCATTTAACCGGGTTAATTGTTGAATGCTCGTTAATTTCTCCATCAAGAAATTTATAACAACAACGTCTTCTCACAATTTTTATCCATCATTGCCAATAATTCGTGAGCCTCTGAGCATTCAAAAAATTCGATCAATCTTCAATCAATTACACCCACTCATATATTCCAACCGAAAATTAAATAAATTAGAAAAACGACTGGTTATATCATCAGCTATCAATTTTTTTTTTTACCTTTTATTCAGGTAGAAAAATAAAAACCTTCATTTTATACATTCAAGCTTACATTTACAAATGAATTGTAATAAAAAATAATTTTAATCATAACGCAAGTTTTTTACATTTGGTTATTTATTTTTATATCAAAATAAATATTAAAAATAATTTAAAAATTTTAAATAAAAGTACGATGAAAATTTGTACGCTTGAATATAATTATAAATAGATTTTAACGTTTATTTTCTAAAGTATGCAATAACAGAGTGCAATGTGTTTTCGAGTGAATCTTTTCTGCAAAATTGGCACACACCCAAAATAGCCAGAAGAAAAAAAACAAATTGAATATAAACCACACAACTAAGACAAAAAAAAGCATATTTTAAGATACTTGAATTAATTTTTTATATATTTTGTTTATATGATAAATCAATAAATAATTAAACAAAAAAATAATTTTTCCTTTTTCTTTAAATTAACTTTCAAAATAAATAATTTGTATTATAATTATATCGTAATAAAAAATAATAATAAATATTATGAGTAGTATTATTTAAGCATCAAGTTACAATAGAATATTGACAATAACAGAAAAAAGAAAATTTTACAATTCAAATTATTCCGCGTAAATTATTTTTAAATATGGCTGATTAAGTAAGTGGGGATATCAAAATGGACGCTGTTAGAGGTCGTCAGTACGCCGTCTCTACTCCAGTCATAACTCGGCAGCAACGCGTTCATTGTCACTAAAAATAGACTAGTTTTATTGTTGTTATCATCTTCTAACAGAATAACAATAAACACAGTATTTTTTTATCAACACACCCTTTATTCTATTTTGTCCTTCACACAAACATCATTCAACTCCAAAATTCACATAAAACACACAACTGTCATTACATACTCAACTTGATCTTAAATATTATTATTTTTTTCGTCATCGAAATTGATTTTTTTAACACCGGATAAATATTTATTTAATAAATAAAAAAAAAAAGAAAGTTTTTACTACAATTTGTGAAGTGAGCTTTGTAAACTTTAGTAAAGTGTTTTATATTTTTTTTTTATTTATTTTAAAAGTTTGCTAGAGACAGAGTTTAAAATAGAATTAACAAATACATGTAGAAGTGAAGTAAACACGAGAATAATAAAATTAAAAAATATATATAAAAGAGGCTGAGTTGAGACAAGAACAACTGCCTGATTTCTGGAGAATATTGCTGGAGAAATTGCTTGGTTGAATAGGGTAAGTGACATGACACTAGCGAAAAATTACAAAGATACTCCAAAATGCTTAGTAAATGATCGATTAAATTAAAATAAAAATATACAATTTATTTCATTGTATTTTTTTTTATATTCATCAATTGTTTGTAGATTTTTTTAAATTTTTAATAATTATTTTTCTCTTTGTTGAATATATTTTTAAAAAAAACATTCGTTTTTATAAAAGATCAAAGAGCTTTGACGATTAGGAAATTGAATATACAAAAAAAAAAAAGAAAAAATGGATATTTAAATTAAATTTTTAAGCACAAAGTTAGCTCGGATTTTAGGATTTAAAATAAAGTGTCTTTCAAGTACATATGAATTCTTGAAGCGTTAAATCCATGACTATATATTTCCCGTTTTATTTTTTTTTTTTATTATAAAATTTTGTTATGGATGTATGGATATTTTATTTTATTAATTTTTTTTTATATCTCATTGAGAAAAATACGAGATATTTGGTTCCATATTTTTCCAGTGCACTGCTTTTATTTTTTAGTTATTTCTCTTGACAGTCAATTTGAGTTTCAAGCAATAAGATATGTAAAAAATAAAAAAAATTGATGAAATATGATTGAAGTGATGATATACAAATGAAATATAGATTTTTAAATTGACGTGAAATAAAAAAAATCTTTCAAGTATTAAAAAATATAATAAATTCCATTGAAATAAATTTAGATAGAAAATTTAATGATATCAGCATGTTGATTGAGCCAAAAAAAAAATATACAAACTTGACTAAATTATGCAGAACAATTTACAGTAAAATAAACAGTTCCAGCTAAATGGATGGACACATTTTGTTTTTAAATTGAAATAATAATTTGTTATAATTGAGTACTAATGACCGACTATTATTTGCATAAAGCAATGACACTCAGTGTGTTCATTCAACACATTATGTTAATTTTTGATAAATGAAAATTTAAAAAATTAAAAAATCTTTTTTAAACTCTCAATTTTAGCCCAAATTTATATGGAATTATTTAATGATTTTATTGTCATTAATTTTTTAAATGTAAATATTAAATTTTACATCCAATTGTCGTTGATAAAGCTAGATTAATAAAATATATAAAAATATAAATAATTTTTCATAGCCCAAATAGTCTTATGTAAAAATGGAGATAACAATAATAGCTTCGAGTTATTTTTAGAAAATACAAAGCACATACTTAGCAACACACAATCATAAAATTGAGTTTAAAAAAATCTGTTTTAAAAATCGTGCTCTATTTTGTAGTATTTCGACCTGCTATTATCCTTCTTGGTGAACAATTGCTTGAGAAAATGAGCGTAATACACGTGATACAACTTTTCAGTTTATTTCATTTTTATTTTTTCTTTATACCCTTTTTTTTTATACTCGAGAAACGTGTAAATGTGTTCATGAAAATGGTGAGCATGTACTTAACTTTTTTTTCCAAAACGTTACCACATTTTTCTTCTTCTTTTTGTATTTTTTTTCCTATACATTTTACTAATATAAAAGAATATTTTATCCAGCTTTTATTCACTTTTATTAAACCATATTTCAAATAAAAAAATGAATAATTTCTTCTCTAAATCCAGTTCCTTAAAAATGAACATGATTTTCAAATTACCAAACAATATTACATACTAAATTGCATTTCAAGTTAAAATTTTAAAATTTAAATTTAATAAATTCTTGAAATTTTCGTATTACAAGTTTTACAATATTTTTTTTTTTTGCTGGTGACAAATCATCAAGTTCAATGAACGTTCTTGATTTTAATATGTTAAAATATATAAATTTTAAATGTTGTTGTCATAATAAAGTGCATTACATGCATTAGATTGATGCAACCAACCAACCAACAACAACAACATAAAATATTTCGGTTCTCATTGTGACACACATTACCTTCATGCTTCATAGAATAGGTCTTTAATCAAGCAAATAACAATGCCCTCAGGGTTGGGCACTGAGGACATTGCCCTTCCGTTTTAATTTATTTATTATTTAAATATTATTATCATCTTTTTTTATTTTTTTTATTATTATGCTCTATTATTAACTAAGCTTCCTATTGTTCAAAAGATTTATTACCCTCAAAATGAATACACCTTTTTTTATATCCTCAAAATACTTGACAGTTTTTTTAAAATTATTTTTTAAATCACAAGAGCATTCTGAAATTTATTTTCACATTTTTATCATTAATTGATGATTCATCATCGAGGTTTATTTAAAAATACATATTGCATCATGATTATTTGAGTATTTAAATTTTGCTTTACCTTGGAGTAGAATGTCAGTTGATTTTTAATTTTATTTCGATTTTTAATTTTATTTCGATTTTTAATTTTTCTTTTTTACTGTTTATACTGGCTGTTATAGTTCCAATGTCTCAGTAGACATTATTTTTTGATTAAATGTATTATTGACAAGGAAAAATAATTATTTATGTCAAAAAATATATTAGAGATTTTTTGATCCAGTATATTAAATCGGTTTTTCTTTTGTCTTTTCTTTTGAAGTGTTGGAAGATCTTATTATTTATTTTTTTTTATCTATTTCTTTTTTTATTTTTTGGAGCTCATGAATGGTTTTTTTGTGTGAATAAATTGTAATGGTATACTGGACCAGCTGTCAAAATTTCTTCTGGTTCATCCTTTCAGTCACATCACAATGCCACCACAGAGCCACATGTTCTTTTCGTTTATGTTTAAACATCATGTGTGTATCTTTTTTAAATAAAAATATAAGATAAATTTCTTATAAATGCATTTTTCTTTTAATAAATTTAAATATTTTCTTTATTTATTTATTCCAAGTCTATTTAAATAATTTAAATAACAAATATTTTTTTAACATTTAAATATGTACTAAAATAAATATTCAAATTTATTTTTTCATTAATATTATGACTCTTTATTTTTCTAATTTTAAATACATTTATATTTATTTTTTTGGCATTTTAAGTGTTATTCTTCTATAAATCGATTTAGCAGATGACTTTAGCTCTTTCCTGTCGAAAACAGCTGATGACGTTTCATATTTCATAAAAAAAAATTTTAAAAATCTATTCTTTGTCAACATGGCCTTATTTCATATTTCACTGTCAATAGGAAATTTTTCTTCTTTTCAAAAAATTGAATAAATAAAATGCTATTATTATTATGATAATATTTTTTTAAAATTAATTTCTTCTGAAAAAATACTCTTGTTATTAAAAAATAAATTAATAATAATTATAAAATATAATAATGAGAGAAAAAAAACTGCAGGCTTCAATTGTATTTATTTTTTTAATTCCAACATTTGTGTATTAATTTTATTTTTAAATAGCCAACATAAATATCTAAATTTAAATATTTATTTATAGTTGATAAGCAAGTCAACAAAGACAAAAAGTGTCTTGATATTGTTGGTGGTGTATCAAAATGAAAATAGAAAATGGTTTTTTTACTGATATGATAAAAAAAGGGTCTTTTTCCCTTCTAGATAATATTTCCATGTGTTTGATTAGCGTTATTCATCTTAATATTGCATCCTGCATTCACACAGATAAACATAAAAATCCTCATATGCACATCACATGCATCAAGGAAATGGATCTCACCAGAAGCATCCATATATGTGTAGGATTTTGCAGTCACTATTTTTACCTTTTATGTATTTTTATTTTTATTTTTTTTCTTCTTTTTCCAAGTCGATATATACATGAACCCAAGAATGCAAGTGAATTTGCAAGTGACCAGTGTGCATTTCCTGCCTACTGCATTAGTTAACATTTTTTTTTTTATTATTTAATCAGTGAATCTCAACTTGTGACAGATTTCTTGCGTCATTTTATCAACTAACAATTTTCCAATTTTCATAGAATAAAAAAATGTTTATAAAACACTTTAAAATTATTTTTTAATTGAAACTTTTATAATTTTTAAATTGAAAATAAAAGAAAAAGTATTTTAAAAAATAATAAAAAGTATGTTAAAAAAAAATTTAGGATTATGGATTTTAAATTAATTTATATGGAAAAAGTTTTTTAAACAAAAAATAAAATATATTCTATGAAAAATCTATCGTGAAAGTTTGACTTGTAAAGGTTAATATTATGCAAAATAAAAAGTTCATTGAACTTTTGTGTCGGGGAGTTGAAAAATAATAAAAAAATATATAAAAAATTTAAATAAATAACAAATGTGAATAGTAAATTTTATATTTTCATCAAATGGTTTTCCATATATGCGTGAGGATAAATAAGTATATCAAAGTCAAATATTTAATATGTGATTTGCTTGATAAATAAACTGAATTGTGAACGTCGTTTTTGATATGAATTGTGTCGAGTTATGTACACTGTGTACAGTATGTTCACTTAAAATCGAGATACCAAAAAATAACGTCAAAAAAAAAAAATACCTTCTTGGTTTTTTCTTATTTAAAATTTTCATATCTTTATTTTTATTTACATCAGTTTATTATTATGACTTTTTTAAAGATATGTTGTCTCTGAAACTTGTTAAATTTACAACACAAAAACTTATTATTATTTTTTTTAAATTTAAAAGTTTTAAAATTCATTTTGTTCTGTGCAAATGAAAATGATAATTTTTTCCTTTTGGTTATTGACAATAAAGATTCAAATTTTTATGACTATTTTTATGGCAATCAAACAAACTGGCATGTCACAAACCTATTTGCTAAAAAAAACTCTAATAATAATAAAAAAATTATAATCTTTGGGTTATTTTTAAAATTTTGATTGACATGGTTGAATAATTATAATTTACTTTATTTATTTTTATTGTAAATTTAAAATACCTCACCAATAATGAAAAAAAAAAAATATTTACTCCAATATTTCTATCAAAAATCGTCCAATGTTATTAAGAATATATAATTATAAATTTTTCTCTTGTCAATTTTAATTAAAACTCCAAGAGAAAAGAAACCAAAATATCTCAAAAAAATTATTAAAAATAATCTCCCAAGTACATTCATAAATTATTCAAATTTTTTTATCATTCTATATTTTTCTTGATAAAAAAAAAAGATAAGAATAACACAATTGATTGTTAATCTTGAAGAAAAAAATGATAAGAAAAGCGGAAAAAGATTGAGGGGATCAGAGATATATATTGGGGGGAAAAAAAATATAAAAAAAAATATAAAAAGACAAAGGTCCTCGGGGTCGTTAACGATAAATTAAAGTGGGTATTAAATATTTATGAATGAGATCATTTGCTGCAGGCATGTTGCATTGAAAAACTACACAATAAACAAATTATTATTAACAATTTGTTGATATATTTATATTCCAGATGATTAAAAATAAATATAATAATTTCATCAATAAAATTATTATCAATTAATCAAAACATACTGGCTCCATGACAATCAAAAATTTTGATTATTTCATTAACATTTGTTTAGCTAGCTGTTTTGTTTGTTAATAATTTTATTTATTTATAATTTTATTCAAGATCAATAACCTCGAAAAATATTTATTTTATTTTATTTTGTATTTTTATGAGCTTTTTAGTTTGTTATTTTTCATGAAAAAATATACTTTCAATCTGTTTGAAATGGAGATAATTTATTCAACTCATTTGATATTGGGAGTGTTGAGAAAATAAAAAAAAAATGGACCATGTGTTTGACCTGATTTTTGTGCTTGTTATTATTATCATTGGAAAATGATGCATGATTATTTCAAGACTAAAAGTAAAATTATCTTGAGACTCGGTGGTGTGGAATTTTTTTTTCCTTTTAACTTGCTGGTGAATCATATTTAATTTCATTATTGATTATTGTATTCTAATAAAACTGTATGGTTTCAGTTTATTTGTACTGATTTTTCTTATTTTTTTCGTGTTTATCGGTGCTGGGAGTAAAAATACAAGTCAATATATTTTATTCCACATAAATTATTTGATAAAGATTAATTTTTTTGTTATTTTATTTTTTAAAAATTTGATGACAATTAAAATTGTATGTTTTATTTAACTATTGTGTTATTTTTTTCAAGTGTAATCTAAAAAAGAAAGTAAATAATAAATATTCAGGGTATACTGTTAAAATAGTTGAATGAAAAAATAAAAATAACATTTTAAGTTTTCATTGTTGTTGCACTTGACGTTAGTTTTCAAAAAGTCGTACTTTGCCTTGATAGTTATCCAAAAGTACATACACTTGAATTTTCGAAATTTAACTGTATGATTTTCTGTGTATATTTTAAGTCTCGTACACACTTTCTCTGATTTTTTTAATATATTTTTTGGGAACGCTGAATCATACAGGCTTGGCTTGTATGTAATACTTTCCAAGTCCTTCATCAAAAAAATGATCGAGTTTTCTTTTTTTTTTTTTATTATAAAACATGTCTGTTTATTACGAAAAAATTTGCGTACATATTTATATTTTTTTTTTGAATATATTACCCGAGTGGCACGAGAAATTTCCTATGCACATTCGATGTATTTCAAATCTCTCTTATTATAAATTTGAATAAATTTTTCCAATTAATTTATTTATATCTAAAAAAAGAATAAAATTTAATCATGAATTGTCTCGATTCGAATAAATAAAACGTGTATTTATATATAAAAAAGATAATAACAATAAAAATCGATTTTTCTTTTTACGTTATAAAATTTATCAGTCAACCCAGAAAAAGTGTCATTACCGTTTGGTTGTCTTCATAATTCTCTTGACCTTTTATTATTATCATTATAACATTATCAAGTTTCAACAAAGACGAAGTTAAACTTGCTGAAAACGAACTTACCAATAATGAAATTCTCTCTTGAAAGTTTTAAAAATACAATTACATTTAATTGAATTTTCTAGAAAGAAGAAAAGAAAATATATAAAATAAATAATTAATTTAATTTCTTTATTCTTTTTTTGTGTTCGAATAAAGATAAAATAAGTTTTTTAAATTATAATACATATAAAAAGAGGATTTTTTCATAACGCAGTGAGTTTTATTAATTTATATAAATTCAAAAAGTCATTTTTGGGCGGCTCCATTTCGTTAAAAGATGCGCCACATGTGCAAAACTTTCTATTGTATTTTTTTTTAGCTTTTATTTTTTTCTTAATTATTTTTGTCTTTGGCTTTACCGCCTTTCTTATTAAACATTAAATAAAAACTTGTTGAAAAAAAATAATAAATAGATATACTGTTGCTTATAAAACACATGTTATGCAAATTAAATTCCATATGCGATTTTATTTATCAGATATTTTTTGAATGTCGAAAAAATACTTAATTATGATCCATATAAATTTGACATTCATTTTTCAAATAATCCACTTAATCATATATAATAAAAAAAAAAAAGACTTTTGTCAAGGTGATAACGTTATCACTTGAAGCTAACGAGTAGCGGAGATAATCATTTCAATTATTAGAAAATAACCAATAGTAAAACTCGTCTCGTACATTTTTTGTCCTTTTTTTTTTATTTTTTCGTTACAAAAATTCCCAAGGAAATTAGTCATACATTTTATAAGTGACTCATACGAACCACCACGATTCTCACAAAATAAATAAATTAAATTTAATCATTCAAAAAACGTCTAAACAAACCGATTTTTTTTTTTTTCAAATTAATATATTTTTATCACAATTTTAACGATGAGAAAATAAAAAAATATACTTTTTTTTTTTCACAGAATTGTGTTAAATTTTAACGTCAAGTTTTTGATTTATTTTAAAAATTTTCTTTAAAAAAATAAGAGTTATTTGAGAACAAATTAGTTCAGTGGAAAATGAGTTATTTTTATATTTTTTACCATCATGTTTTTGGGTATTAAAATCATGGTTGACTGAGGTAAAATATTTTATTTGTTAATCGAAAAAAAAGCCTAACAAGTAATTTTATGTTGATTTTTTTTTTATTTTAACTTATCTGGCAAATGGGTGTAAATGTAATGTGCCTGTGTATTTATTCCATCATCGTTATTTGAAACGTACAAGCTAGCCACATGGCTTCTGGTTAAATTTTTATTTTAAATATTAATTCAACTGTAAGTTGAAAATTATCTATTTTTTTAAATATTTTTTAAAATTACTTTATATATTTTTTGAAAATTATACATTTAATCTGCTTTTATCGTTATCGATAATAAAACATTTTAAAAGTTTTTTATAATTTATTACTTCGATTATTTGTATCAAGAATTTATAGATACTAAAAAAAATTTTTTACGATGTTCCAAGTACTCATAAAACGACGTTTAAAGTAACAAAAAACTTTTGACATTAAATTATCAATTGAAATGTAAAAAAATTTGTTTATATTTCTAAATATCGTTTACACTCTTAAATTGTTTTTTTTAAAAAATTTAAATCATATTAAAATTATAATACATAATGGTATTTGTTTATAAATTTTATTCTAATTTATAATCTTTTATCGTTCAGTTTAGCAGTAATTTAGTTGTATTATTTTAGTTTTTTTTTATTTAAATTATTATATCATCTGAGTGGTATTTAGACCGCGAGAAATTTAACACATGATGAGTTAACAACCTACAAATGTTGGTTTTCTATTATTAATATTTATTGCATATGTTATTGTGGGCGACAAATGAAAAGTGGCCATAATTTATCATGTCACATGTTAATTTTACACTTTAAATTTTATATTTTCTATTTTTTTATGTCAATTGATGACATATTTAAACAAACCACGAACAATTTTTACCTCTGTTTTTATTATTTTTTAATTGTTAAAAATTGGGTTTATTTATCTATTCAACTGCGATAATTTTATTATATTATTAATTTAATTTATCAATCTATTGGCTCAGCTTTTTATCGAATTTTTAAACCCAATATTTTAAATAAAAATAACTAATAAATATTAATTAATTTTTTAAAATAATTTTCTGTATAAAATTTAACACTTTTAAATACCTAAATATTTTATAATAATTTATTTATTTATTTTATTTATTTATTTATTTGTAATAATAATTTTTTTATACGTAATAATATTTCCAATGAAATATTACTTTGTTATATTAAAAAGAAAAAAAAAAAAAATTAATACATAAAGATTGCAATCTCACGAGAGATAAAACTTTTACACTGTGAGCAAATATTTCTAGACAGACTTTTGCACCCTTATATGAGAAAAAAACGAAAAAAAATCGTTTTAAGGGTATTGCCGGAAGTTAAGAGGGTTATATATGTGAATATGTTGGATAAAAGTGGTTCGAGGGGTTGAATGTTGAATACGCGTTCAGTCATGTACTCTGTACTAACATAACACGAAATAATATTGATGCTATTTTTGTCTGTATGTGTGTGTATTTGCTTGGTACATGATAGAATAAATATTTTTGAAAAACCAAGGTGATGAGAAAAGGGTAGTTTGAGTAAAATTTCAAGGGATAAAAAGCTTCCAAAGGTGAAAGAAAAACAAACCAAATAAAATTTTTTCTTCTTTACAGTTGAATTTTTCCATTTGATGCTGATTTGTATTTTTAAATTTTTTTTTCTTCAAGTACACTACTTGATCTAAATTTCAACAACTCAGTATCATAATGAATATGCATAAATTTTTTTTTCTTGTTCAATTTTTAATGAAGTCAATACTTTTACAAAAAAAAAATTAAAAAAGCTCGTTATTTTTTGGTACAGAAAAAAGTTGATTTTTAAATTTTGTTAAATAAATGTTTTTATGATTGTGATAAATTTTGGTGTAGTAATTTTTAAGTATGAAACTTGTATCGATAAGTTCGATGTATATGATAATTATATTTAAGAAAAAATAAAAAAAAGCTCTCATTTTGATCAGCTCCGCTTATGGCAATCGCGTGTACCTGGATTTTTTTTCAACAAATTAGCGTAACACGAGTGAGAAATTATATAATAAATACATGTATGTAATATAATTACCATCAATTTTAATACACCAACAAGAACCATCACTTTGAAATCTCAAAAATTATTTTGCAAGTGTTTTAGCTGAAGAAAAGGAACCAGTCTAAAAGCTACGTGTCGTGTCTAGACATGTTATATATTTTTTTAAATTTTTTTATTTACTGTTTTAAAATGGGGAATCCCGTAGTGGAAATCGACTTGACGTTGTAGAAAGATTAACTAGTTTTTATCTTTTTTTATCGTTTTAAAAAGTTACCAAGAAGGTGTCCATTGCACGTCATGAAAATAACTCTCTCGAGACATTTTAAATATTATATTTGCATCTTTTTTTTTTTGTATTTAAATAATATTATTATTTGAAAAGTTTTATTACAACAAAATTGAATTATTCTGAAAGTAACAATAATTAATTTCAATTGTTTATGTATTTTTTTTTTTGTATTTTAAGCATTATCAAAGTGACACAAGCAGCTAAATATTTACCTGTGTCTCTTGGGTCTCGTTAAAATACTTGAAACATCATAAACTCCATTGAATAATCAAATAACATCAAAATTTAATTATCAAAAAAACTACAATAATTAATTTCAATTGTTTATATATTTTTTTTTTGAATTTATTACGAAAGTAGAACGAGAAATTTCCATTTCTTATTTTAAACTTGACAATATTTCTTCTTTTTGTTTTTCTAAAATTTCGTTGTCGTATTTTTATTATCTTTTTTTTCTATTGATATTTGATCGGCATCAATTGGATTCTTGTTTTTAAATGAAATTCGAGAACATACTGTGTGTTTGTGTGTTTAAAAAAATGTCTCAGAATGTTAAAAGAGAATTTCGAAAACTTAAATAGTGTGCTTTAGTGATATATGAAGTATAGTTGGTGTAATGCGATAACAACGACAACAATTGGCCCGTCAAGCATAAAACTTGTTCCAAAAGGTTTATTGTTTAACTTCTAACATAAAAAATAAAAAAAGAAAACCAAACAAAATGCACATAATATGAGTTGAATATTGATGTAGATGTAAGTTTGTCAGATGGCCTCTTTTTACAATCGAAACTTTCAAGCTATTTTATCAAAATCAGCGTGACAATAGCATTTTTTTTTTTAAATAAAATTAATATGTAAATTCATTATAATAATTTATTGTTGTTTTTATCTTTGTCTATGATCTCGTTATAATATTCAATAATTTAGCTTGAAAATAAAGCAAATTAAAACAACAGTTAATCCAGATAATAAAAGGTTTATATATTTTTGTGTTGTCATTTATCTTATTTTTTTTCGAAATTTATAAACTCAAATTAATTTGGGTAATTATCCGAAATATTTTTTGTTTAATTAAAAATATCAAAACACAAAAACTTTCTAATCAATTAATTTATTCAACTTATTTTATATGTAAAAATTCATAGGCTAAAATTAATTAGGATAATTACCAAACGACCATGCTCTAATTGTGAAAATTAAACATAAAAAAAAAGCTTTTTTTTTGTGTTGTTCAATGACTTGGAAATTTTATACATATATATTGTTAAATTTCAACATATTTTATCGTGTTAATTTTTAACAATTAACATCAAGTGGTGTGTCGACATAAATGACATAAATTCAATTTTAATTTTTTGCTATTCTCTCATGAAACAAGACATTGAATTTAAATGTTATCAAAAAAAATTGATTCTTTATGATAAAAAACACTTGATACATACTCAATTTACATTTGTAAATGTAAAAATATATAAATTTATATTTGACAAATGTTGAAGTTATTTATCATTTGACAAATGAATCATTGTATTTTTTTATTTTATTTTTTATCTGATGATCAAATGATGAGTAATCATTGTTTATTTGTCAAAAATCCAACTGATAAAATTAATAAAAATATAAATTCTTTCATAAAAAAAAAAAACATGATAAAAATTGAATCAAATTATAAAACGAATTAAATAATAAATGTTCTTTTTTATTTTTCATTTATATTTATTTTAAATAATACTGAAACACATTGATAAAAATTAAATATAAAAATTTTAATAACATATTAATAGTTTAATGAAAGAATTAATAATTTAATAATCCATGAAAATAATTGAAAGCTTGTAACGAAATTTTGTCATATCATGTAGGATAAAATTAATTGGTAGTTAAAGTTAATCGATATAGTAAACTGATGATCTATTAAGCACCTTATACTATTCCCTTGACTTGAAAGAAATAGAATTTCCAATTTAATTTTTAATTTAAAAGAAACAAAGTTATTTTATTATTTGTTAAAAATAATAAAATAATAATTAATATATATTTATTT
>JAPYYR010000794.1:0-46975 GCA_030523065.1 Aphidius colemani
ATTTGTATTTTTTTCTTCAACATTCTTATTGTAAATCAATGTACATATATATGTGTATGCAATTGGTGAGATATCTATTTGCCAAAATATGATATTTCAACGTTGTATATTTACACTACATTGATATTTATTTTATAAAATTAAGCGATAGCAGTACGTAAATACTATCGTTCGTTAGTACATGGCTTAAAACGCTATTAACGTGCTGGACTATTCAACAATAAATATAACAGCGCATTCTACTTACAATTATGGAGTAGTTGAATGATGCGACTATGTCACGTTTCATTCGACTCAAGATGATGATTAAACAAGATAATAAAACTGAAATTTTTATTTCTTATTAACATCAAATGGCTTGTACATATATCTCAGCAACTAATTGAACAAACTACATTTCGATTAAAATAAAACTAATAATTTATTTAAAAAAAATTGTATATCTTTACAAATCGCAAGTTAAAAATTACATTCAATATTCATTCAAACTCGTTAGATATTTATACATGTAAATGTACATTAATCAAGATTTAATAATTTTTTTTTTTAAATAAATATAACAATGTGACAATTCTCATGTCGTCTTTTACTTCAATTCAACCGTGAACAATTTAACGAAATGTTTAAGATGATAAAAGATCTCCAAGAAAAAAAAAATGGAAAGAGATAAAAATAAAAAAATGAAAATAGAGGGTTAAACACGTGACTATACAGACACGCATACAATATAAATACAAGTTGTATTAAAAACCAACACATAAGATTTTTCAAGTACGTCTCATTATTCTATTCCGACTTGTGGAACCCGACAATCTCGCCTTATAAAATAAACCACTCGAGAGTCTCAGCGGTGCGATCTGTCAAATAAATCGCAGTCTGCTTCTTGTACACGGTGGCTATAAGTATATAAATGTATAAATTTTTTTAGTTTTTTATTTATATATATAAATGGCTTTTTCTTTTTCGTTATTATGCTTGCCTCCTTGTCCTACTCGAGTTGTATTATTCGATATGTATATACATAGATTAATCTCACGCCTTTACTCTTTCGATTCATGAAATAATCCAGGGCTAAATGAACTTCAAGTACAAGATTACAATTATACCCACTGTTTAATTTGTTTAATTTTTTAAGAGATTCATTATTTTATATGGTTTTATATATTTTTTTCATTATACTAGATTTTGATTAAGTCATATCAATTGTATACGTTTTTTTGCCTTGAAAAAGATTCATTGATTCAACTAAAAAAATATATTTTTTAATTAATTTGACTAATGATTTATTTTCCTATGATAAAAATGAGAAATGAAGACTCTCTTCGATTTATTTGATTGATTTCTGCAATATTATTTCGTTTGCTTTTGTTGAATTAATTAATTTTTTGTCAATGCATGTTGTTCATAATGGACATATAATAAGAATAATATTAAAAATGAAATATATATGATGAAGAAATTATGAGAGAAATTTTTTTTAATAAATAATTGTATAAATCTATAAATAATTACTCGAAATAAACAGACACGAAATACAGCAAATCGATAGCATAAAAATATATATATTATGATTTTGAAATTTTTTTCATTTGCATTTTGTTTAGTTATGAAAAAATTTATTTAGTTATATGGAAAAAATTAATATATAAAACTTGTATGTTTATTTTGTGACAGCACACTTGGCATAAAAAAAAAAATATGCTGTCTAGTTTTTGTTGATATCAATACCAGAAGCATGTTCATGTTTGGCTTATCTTGTATCTAAACTATGACTATTACTATTGATAATTTCATCAAGCCAAAACAGAAAAAAATAAAAAAGATTTCTTATTATAACAACATAAAGGCATACTTAATAGTAGGCAAAAGAAAAAAATTATAAAATAATAATTCAATTGTATAAATTGATTAAAGAAAAAAAAAATAAATAGAATTATATAAATTGAAAATAAAGAAATGATTTGAATTTTCAGTATATTCTATTGAATGAAATAAAAATTATAAAGCAAAATTAACATAAATTTTATACATTGTAGAAATTTAAACATTTTTTATTAACAATTATCAGAGAGTCCATGATTTTTATATTATCTCTCAACCGGTTTCACATATTAATAAACATAAAAAATAATTAATGACAACTAATAAACATTGAAAAAGATTTTATATAATTAAAAATGCCATCAATAAATAACATCAACTTTCAATCATCTATATGAATTCTTTTATTATTTTTTCGATTTTTATTAGCATCATAATTTTATAAATTAGACCAATTAAATGAACTAATGAACGATTAATTTATTTTTGTTAATTTAAACATTTAAAAATAAACTTACCGATGAAAAAAATATTGATGATTATAATTAGCTTTTTCTTTGAAAATAAGTTTAGTTGATATTTTTTTAAATTACGAATAAAATAGTTTGAATTGTCTTTAAATTAAACCGCACTGTAATTTTTTATTAATTAAAAAAATTATTTTTAAATTTTTAATCACATTAACCACGTGTTTTTTTATTTATCCATTAATTTTTCACATTTTATTTTATGTTTCAACAGTCTCACAGCACAATATTCACAATTATTTTACAAAATTGGTTTTTCAGTAAATGTCAATTAAAACGTTATAAAAAATAATAGTTAATTATTATAAAATTTGTTGAGTTGAAAATTTAAAAATTAATTTTTGTTTGATAATTCAGAACGTGTTTATCGTAAGTTTGAAAAAAAAAATCAAACAACTATGATTTATTTGGTTGAATTTGAAAGGATGATACCCGGAGGAAGCTTACGCCAAAGTGTCAGAGCGTCGCTTGAAATAAACCGTACTCGCCTACATTTACCTCCACCAACCCTAGTTGAGTATTCCCCACTAGTATCGTCGCGCGCATTCAATATTAACTAAGACGCGCGAGAGTATTTATTTTCTTATTTTATAAATCTCAAAACGTCTAGGCAATTTTTCTCTGGCTCGTATTTTTTTTATATCCCATAAAATTCAACATTATTATTATCTTTATTTTTTTCTCTTATTACCTTTACCGCCCTTGGCATGACACCCCCGTATACTACTGTTTTACGAACACGTGCATGGTGTTATTACCAGCAACGATACAACTTCCCGCCACTGTTCTTTTTAAATGATTTTATTTTTGGGAGGAGTTAGTATGCCTATCTTTTGTTTGCACATCTTTACTTATCAATAATTTATATTTAAAATACGAAAATTATTTTTTATTACAAACCATATTTTTGTTAAATAAAACAATTAATTTTGTATCGATTTTTTAATTTAAAAAAATTGAATTATAATTTTTGTCTGTATTTGAAGCTTGTAAAAATATGAAGTTTCGAAATTATTTATTTGAAGTGACTATAATAGGTAAATATTGACATTCCAATTTAGAAATTTTTGAAAAAAAATGTATATATATATATTTGATATATTTATTTGGCATTATGTTATGAATGTCTGGCTTCCAGCCACCGGCCAACATATCCAGGGCGGAAGAAACACGTTAAAAACATGTGTTTTCCGTCGACCACCTCGTGCTCAAACCATTCACCATTGCTGGTTTTCTTCCTCAGGATTTTTCACATCTACTATGACTATCAAAATTTATGACTCACATATAGAAACAATATAAAAATTAAAAATAATATAAAAACTAGTAATAATTCATGGTTAAAATAACAATTTTAAAAAAAATATATACAAATAGTCTAGAAAAAAGAAAAGAAAACTTCAAAATACATCAGCTTCTGTATAAATAATGTTAAAAAGTTATATAAAAAAATAAAATAAACACATTTTTATTACATTCATTTTTTAAGAATAATGATCAAGGAAAACATGAAAAATTGTTTCTTTAATTTTATTAATTGTTTTTAAGATATTATTGAGTATACCGAGAAAAACCATAAAAACATCTTGAAGTCCTGACAACTTCCGGATGAATTTTAAAGGCGGAGAATGAAAAATCATCTGAAAACCGTAACTAACGATTTGACACTATTGTTTTATTGATTTTTTTTTCTAATTTATACATTTCATATGGTAACTGTTATAATTTTAAGTTAACTTAATTATTTCGTAACTTTTCTAGGTTTTTTTCCGACAAAATTTTAAAATATATTAATTTTATTATATTATAATTTTTGGTCCCGTATAAATGCCAGAATAATTATCTATTTAGTTGATTTTTTTCGGAATTTTACTCAATCGTTTTGTTTTTTAAATATGAATGATCGTTTTCTACAACGGATTTTGAAAGTTATTAGGTTTTAATCATTATATTTTCTATCATTAGCGGTAATTCTCTTTCTTTTATTCGTCGTGATGTCTCATATCTTTAGTTATAAGATTTAGACATGGGGGTATACTAATAATATTTTCTATAACGATAGGCAAATGCGCACCCTCTCGGGCCCAAACTTCGTCCACTGATGGGATTTACATACAACCTTCATGATGAATATCATGTCATTTTAAAGTTTATTTTTCATGAAAATATTAATCCAAAGCAGGGGAAAAAATCATCATCAGATTTTATAAAAAAAATTGTAAAAAATCTTGTTTCAAAATTTAAAATAAAATTATTTATACAACGAGAAATTTCATACGTTATTACCCTTTCATTTTATTGAGTTCCAAGATTTGTAAAGTTAAATAAAAATTTGTTCAGTTTTTAGATATTTATATTTTGACAAATTGCGCAGATAATTGACAGGAATAACCGAAGAGTTAAGTATAGAATCTTAGTGGATGCACTTGGGAAGGAAAAAACAATAATTCCGTCAACCAGGCGAAGACGTCCTGCTGTCGCTAATGTGATTTTTACCAACTCCAACGAGACAATAATTCATTCAGGATACAAAAAAAAAAATAGAAAAATTACCGGATATTTTTTTTTTTGTTTACTTGCTGTTGAGTTGTTTCTTTCACCAGCAAATGGATTTATTTTTTTACGACATATTTCATTAAGAAATATAAATTTGAAATTTGAAATTTTTTTTCTCTTAGAATTAGTGTCATTTCTCTTAAACTTAAACAAATATTTTTATTTGAATAATCAAATAGTATTTAAATTGGTAAATTAATATGAAAAAAAAAAATATAGTCAAGGGCAATCCGCATTTCATCTAACATCACGCAAATCGGTTGATCAGTTCGAAAAATATTTCAAAAAAACAGTTGGTGACACGACGTTTCGTTGAATAAAAAAAAACATAATGTACATAAAAATTTCAAGAAAATATCGTAGTCTTCTTATGAAGGCACATTGATTGGAAAGGAAACGAAATTGATCAGTCAATAATTACAATTTTGCCATGTCCAAAAATGGCCATATTAAATCGAAACAAGGCCACAACAAAAAAAAATTATTGGAATCGTTTCTGGGTTGAAAAAAAAAAACATTAGTTTCATTTTACATCGAGTCAATTGGTCAGCTAGTTCAAATAATATTTCGAAAATACGAAAAGTCACATGAAAACGAAAACATAATTGTCCTACGGAACACTAGAAATGCTGAACACGCGCCTGATGACTTCCGGAGTTAAGCCAAGGTGTTTGAAATCATTCACAGCATCACTTTAATTTTCAAGTGTATCCTTTACATCTGTCATCAACTCGAAGAGAAAAAAAAACCCAAAATATTTCCCATATTTTCAAATAAATTCGTCAAACTATTCCCCGATTTTCTGCCTCATAATTGTAACGCTTGTTTTTATTTCGTGAAAAATATATCCACTAGATAGAATTAACCTTAGGGGAGATATATATATCCGGATTAGAAAAAAATATAACTTTTTTTTTGTTGTGACAGTTTTCTTTATGTCATCGCAGTATATAATTATTTAGGCACATACATATAAAAAATTATATATATTTATGTAAAAATAAGAAACAATGTAAAACAAAAAAATTCAAATAATGGACTGAGTAATTCATATGTCCTCTATTTTTTCGACTCATGTTTTTAACAAAAAAAAAAACAATAAAACAATAATAATAATTAGAAAAAATTGATATTTTTCCAGTGTGAGACAAGCCTCATTGGACCCGTCTCGAGTGACCAGTTCCGTTTTTTTTCTTGCTGGTTTTGGTCAAAAGTCTGACTTTTCGAAATCGTTGTTGGCACAGGTACGGAGAAATTTACGGATTTCACACACAATGTAATCAGTCACACACTCAGTTGTGTAGGCTAAGTTTACCGTAAGTTTTCCCGGAACCTATATGAATGTCTCCATAAACTTCCCCGTATTCGGTGCCAATAGCGTTACCGTTTTTTTCATTTTTCAGACTGTGTAAGTATTTTTTATTTCTTTTTTTACATAATGCAGATTATTTTCTAAACTTACTTCATTTTGTGCTATTTCGTATATTTTATAATATTTTTTTTTGGGTTGCATCAAATTTAAACGTTAAGTTTTTATCTAATTATTTATATTCTTGAAGAATTCATTTAATCTTTAGATCTTTTATATCATCGATATTTTGTTCCCGATATTCTACACATCTTTTTTATTACATTGTATAATTATAAAAATTTGGTTTTTTATTTGAATCAATGATATTATTTATGTCTTAATAAATATCGAATTTTGAAACTTCTTTCACATCGTTTAATATTTCGTTTAGAATTTCACTATTAACTACCCTGGTAGAAATGCTCTGTCGGATCGACATCGGGCCCGACTTAATATCGAGATAACATGTATAAGCATAGGGAAAAATTTTTAGGTTAAACACGATAGAATTTCTACTCGGGTATATGTTATTGAGTCCCAAGTTGGTTGTATATTAGAATTCATACTTGAAATTTGTATTAAATTATTAAAATATATTATCAAGAGACCCGGTAGGGTTTCTCCTCGATTTTTAAAAAAACGCGAGAAAGCTTTTACGGGGTATAAAAATTTTAATGTTTGTGGTCTCTGATTTTACGGCTTTTGATTACTAAAACTATGAAAAAAAAAGATAAAAAAATTAAGGGATTTTGTGTATACATCAATCCTAGATTCATGTTTTTGTTTTTATCTTTATGTTTATAAAAATAGTAAAAGCGTGTGACAAAAAATTTAAATAATCGGCAGGAAAACTGATACGTATTTTTTTTTTTAACTCATGCACTGAAAAAGCAGTAAAAAAAGGAAAACAATATTTTTTTAAGTAAGAGACAAGTTTTATAAGACCCGTCTCGAGTGACCAGTTCCGTTTTGTTCCAGCTGGTTCTGGTCAAAGGTCTTTTACGGAAATAAGGTTTTTTGTAAAAAACGAAAACTGCCAAATTGTGTTATTCAAAAAAAGCTACTATTATGAAAGATTTATAAATTTCTAAATAATATAATAACGGTTACATAAGAAATTAAAATTGAAAACAAGTGCAAATACGTATTACGTATGCATAGATATATTATTTTCTAAATTTGCATTGAATATATGGTTAAGTATGGTGACTTGTATTGCAACTGTGTTTAAAACATTAGAGTCAAACTTATAGACAATTGAGTGTCACATCTTCTGTGCGTGGCATCCGGTCTTCGCTTCCTTTTTCATTTTTCGATATATCATCCGAGCATTCACACCGAGTCAGGTTCCCGTTGCTTTTCCTTCAACATAATATGTAAGCAACCATATACACATGGAGTCAAGGATTTATTTCATTCAAATAAATATTATTTGGAAAAAATAAATTTCCTATTTGTTTGTATATATTTAAAAGTAAAAACTCGAAAATAAATCAAATTCGAGTAGATAAATTTTTTAACGTTTCTTCTTATCATTTGAAATCAAATTTATTTATCACAAATTAAATTAATATTCGATTTAAAAAAAAAATAATTTTCTCTATTTTTGTCGAATAAAACAAATTACCTTGTAATATTTGTGTCAGCTAATTTATTTGAAAAGTTAGATAAATCAATTAATTTTGATTTTTTTTTCTATCACATACGATATTCTATAACAATTCGAATTGAATTTTTTTTAACAATATTTTTTTAACCGACAAACGACAAAAAACTCATTAAAATTTTAAAAGGATTTTTTTAAAAAAACACTTCAAGATTTTATTTTAAAAAAATATCAAATAAATTTATTAAATTCAATGAAGTTTGTATTGTGCTGATCAATAATGCAAGTCATAATTTTATCTTTTTTTTAAATAAAAAATCAAATGAAAAAAAAAAAAAAACAAAATTATATGAATATAAGATATTAAGATTACAAGAACTGCAGTAATAATATTTTGAAAACGAGATAAAAAAAAAAATTAAAAATTAAATCAACAAGCTATCTAAATATTTCAAAAAAAATATTTACTGCAATTTTAACCCCATGATAATACCAAGAAACGTTAACGTTGCTTTGATTACTTTCCTCAAACAAAAATATATCTTTATAAAAATATAAATAAATATATACAGAAAAAATAATTTTCAAAAAGCTCAAGTTCAACCCATTACAATCACTTTTTTTCCGCCGTATTTTTTATTTTTTTATTAAAAATTAAAATCACTGTGCCATAATGAGAAACCGGAAAATAATTTATCTAAAATTGCAGTAAAATTATATTCACATGTACCATGATGTATTTAAAGAAGAAAAAAATATTTAAATGCATATAAACATAAAAATTATTGTGGTTTTAGCACGTGCTCAGTCAGAGAATGTAATATTGCAGAATTTTTTATTTGTATACATATGTGCAATGATAGCCTCTGGCGGCTTTCCCTCAAGTTCAAAGGCATCCACCGGAAGATATATAAATTACTGCTCTCTCTACTCGTGAAAGAGAATACAACATGGCCAAGCAATGGCCCAAGCCTGGCAAAATGTAGCCAAGACTTGGCTGCCAGTTTTGGTCGATGCTCGATCGAAGCTTGGGAATTGACACCAGTTTAAACTTGGCTACCAATACTCGGCCAAGACTTCCAATTGGACTTGTCCCATATTTTTTTTATAGTTTTTTTTTACTCTTGTCAAGTATCTAAAATAACAGTTTAATTAATTTAATTTTTAATTTATTTTGAGGCATTGTGAGGCGATTTGAGTCATAAAATAAATAAAAAGTTATTTTTTCGTCGAACATGAAAAATTTTACGTTTTCAAACAAAATATTTTTTAAGTCTGAATAAAAATGTGACTAAGAATTGGCGTATTGATGAGCTTGAAAAAAACACCTCAGTCATTTTTTCAAGCCTCAAAATGACTGGTTCATCATCGAAAATAATGACTACAGCGTTTCTTTCGATGGTGGCAGATTATTTTTAGTCATACGTAGTCACAAATCTGGCATGGAGAATGATTCGTTTTAATACTTGCCGTATTAGTAAAGTGAAAATCCCGCGAGGAAATTCGGGTCCGGACAGCCGGATCCTGATCTGAGTCGGATCTGCTATTGCTAAGGTAAACCAGATCCGGATTTCCTGACCCCTTCCGGATCCGAATCAGATCCAGTGTG
This sequence comes from Aphidius colemani, assembly GCA_030523065.1. NCBI lineage: Eukaryota > Metazoa > Arthropoda > Insecta > Hymenoptera > Braconidae > Aphidius > Aphidius colemani. Next base: position 9,471 of record JAPYYR010000794.1, read on the forward strand.
GCTAAGGATAACTGGGTCCAGTTTTCCTCACTTTTTTTTTGTTCGAATCTGATCCGAATTATGCCGCACTTTGAAATTGAGACCTCATCGTCCGTGGGTTCGAGACCAGCGAGTAGCGTGCACGTAATTTATTCAATTGTAAAAGTATGAATCTCCTGTAAAAGTGTAAATCAACGCGTACAGTCTTGTGCCAAGCCTGTGCTCCCCAGGCTTAATACACGAGCCTCGCACAAGCCTGGCACAGTTGTTCAAGTCCGAGAACTCCTACCTGGGATGTAAATCAAAGATGAATTATACCTCTCGACTTTTTGGTATCATATCTTTTTGAATTTGAAAAATAAAACAAATGGAAAACAAGTGTAATGCTAATTGGTGACAATTCCCAGTACTTGACTCTTTTTTTGTAAATCTTGATAAATTTATTGGAATAAATGAGTGAACCAATTTTATCATATTATTTCAAATTTAATTCTATGAATATTTTTACCATTTAAATTGTTAATTAAATGCTTATAGCTATTTTATTCATTATTATATACAACATATTACAAAAATGTATATTAATAATTTGTAATTTAGTCATTTTTTAACTTGAAAGTAGAAGTTTATTTATTTTATTTTTGTTTTTTTAATCTAAATTGGAATTTGTTTTGTCAATTAGAATAAAAATTTAACGTTATTAAAATCATGTCTCAAGAATTTGGCGCACAAGCTACGGGTCGTCAAGTGACCATTAAATTGATAAATAAAAAATTTGCACAATTTAATTTTTTTCAATACAATCGCATAGAAAAATTGGTATATAACGACTTGATTCTGTGGGTATAATGATTAATATTTTTTTTAATTATGCGGGTCATTGATGATTACCAGAAGAAAAAAAAAAATTAATATAAAAGATTAACTGTGAAATTTCTCATATAAGAGTATTTAAGAGTATTTTTTATTTTACAACACACTTCGTAAAAGAATTAGCAGTTAATTTTTGTAAGAATTAAACTTGCTTCTTCATTTTTAAAGGAAAAAAAAAATGAATTCAAGTGACTCCATTCACGCGGATCACCCACCATCAGTAGCCAAGAAAAAAACCAAAAAAAAAAGTGGTTTGAAAAGAAAGAAGCTGGAAAAAGAGATGGGACAGGTTTCACCTGAGAAGGATTTCATCCAAAATCTAAAGTGACAAAAATGACAAAAAAATTGTTAATAAAAAAAAATCCTCCGAAGTTTTAATGAAAAGACTTGGAAATTTTATAGGTATAGCGTACTCTATTAGCGACCAATTTTTATTTTACCCATCTTTTTTTCATCAGTATCATCTCAAATGAAACAGGTATATCCAAAATTTTTTTTCAACTTCGAATTTCATATTTTACTTAATACCTATGTGAATATATTTTTCATAAAAAAACAATTTTTTTTTATATATAAATACTCTCAAGCAACAAAATCACAAGAGTTAAATCAAATTTTTACATAAAAAATTATTTAAAACATTGAAAAACTAACACGAAAAAAAAAAAGTCATAAATTTTATTAAAAAAAAAAATATAAAACGTATGTAAACTCAACACATGGTGACATTCTGTAATGCATCTAATAATATTTTTAATTTAATTTCACGCTTGTTTTCTACCTAACTAATTTTCCCAAATAGAAAAAAAAAACCCCATAAAATCTCTGATATATACAAAGAAAATAAAAAAACATAAATTTAAATCATTAAAACTCAAAAGGGATGAAAAAAAAAAATCCATACCCTTTTCTACATGGAATTGAATATAAAAATTCAAAAAAATATTTTTTTTTTTTCTATTTTTTTCGAACCTATCGTGAAAATAAAATAATGAATTGAAAAAAAAAGGTATATTCTTTCTACTTGGAATTCAACAGAGACTATCTCGACTAGAACGGATATGCATCTCACTTTTTTTTTCTTTCAAGCAACTTCATGAGAATGTAAAATAAAAAAATAAATTAAATAAAAACATAATCAAACGCACAAGCGCATTTTATAATAATTTGTAAAAAAAGTAAAGATATAATTTAAAATTACAGAGAAAAAAAAGGAAATTAATAATTATTTATGAGCTAATTGTGAAGCTGTTTAAAATAATAAATAATGCAATGTATGATATTTGATGATAATTTATATATATAATTATAAAAATGCATATATTGAATAAAATATTAGAAATTAAATTATTGTGTATATTATTATTAGGCCTAGACATTAATTTGTATTCAATTAAAGTTTTTATATTTCGAGTTTGGAATAATAATAGTAGCCACTGACCAAATGCCCATCAGGTAAATCAATAATTCAATTCACACATTGGTTCCCAAACTCAATGGTGTTGCGGTTAAATGATTTTTTTAAATAATAATAATGATTTATTTGTTTTGTTTGCATCTAGCTTGTAGACAACAAAAAAAAATATATTTAACCACAAATTGACAAGTAGCTACATGGTTTTTCACAGGTTTTTTTATTTATTATTATTTAAATCAAAGCATAATGTATATTGTAATAAAACAATCAAAGTACAGAGACGTATAAAATGTGTTATCTAATATGAGATATAAAAAGAATGATGAAATAAATTAACAGCATTTAATTAAATAAATATATAAATGTGTTTTTTCAACTTTAAAATGATAAATAATTAATAAAATTTAAAATATTTTGAAAGAATAATTAGTAAAGTTTAATTACACGATTGAAAAATTCCAATGTGATTGGATAATTTAAATTGTTGTAATTTTCAAGCAAACGTTTAATTGAAACTGTATTATATTATTTTTAATGGTATGCGTTACACTTGTAATTATATATATACTGGATTCAAAATGAATCGATAGGTTAATGGAAAAATTAAGCGGGAAAAATTTTATATTTAAATATAATTGATTATTTCAAATAAACAAATGATTTATTTGTATATAGTTTTTATAACAAAGTAAATATCAATTTGTAGGAAATGTATAAATTAAATATTTGAATCAAATGAAAAATATATTTGAACTGAATAAATCGCATTTATTTGAATAGTTTTGTTTTTTCTTTTCAACGAATCAAATATTTATTCGTATTGAATAAGTTAAATACTTAAATATTTCTCTTTATCATTTGAAATGAAATTTATTAATCACAAATTAAATTAATATGATTTAAAAAATAATTTCCCATATTTTTGTGAAATAAAACAAATAACTTTGTAGTTTTTAAGTCATCTAATTAATTTATGCAGAACAAATTAATCACATCAATTTTGTACAATGAATTACCAGTCTGTTTAAAAAAGAAAAATGATTTTTTGTCAATTCAAGATTATTACATAATCGACAATAAAGATAGATAATATCTTTATACTTGGAGTAATCTATAAAATGCATGAAATAATTGCAAATAATATTTTTTGAATATTAGTGTCAAAGAGAAATAAATAAATCTAAAAAATAGCCAACACAAAGTATTAAGTAAGTTTAAGCGATCGTCTGATTGTGGCCGATTTATCGTTTACCAAGAAATATCATTTAAGGCCTTGTTAAATGTTTTTTTAATTTTTATTTTTTTTTTGCCGACAATATCACAGAGACATGCCGACGTTATTTATTTAATTTTAATTTATTTTTATTTATTTTATCATTTGTATTCTTTTTTTCAATAATAATTGAATTCGTAACAAGCCTCATTGGAAAAATAAATGGACTTGTAGGTCGTTAATTTGAATTATGCGCACATTAATGAAACATCTTGGGATAGAAACTTCTTCCTTTCTTTTATTTTTTTTTTTTATTTTAAATTTTTTAAAGGTAGATGAGAGATAGCTACTGACCAAAATTTCTATACCCATTATTATCCAAAGGTTTGTTAGATAAACTAAAAAAAAAATCTAGAAGAAATTAAATTGAAATATCGTCATTATTATTTAAATCAGCAAAAAAATACATTATAAAATAATAATTCAATAAATTTTTCAAATGAACAATAAAACAATGTATAAATTTTTGAAAAATACTAAATATTTTTATGACAAATTTATTAAACAGGAAATGAATTGTAACGTGTTGCATTTGCCATAGCAATTGTGAACAAATTCATCCGGTATTTGATGGGTCAAGAATATCCGCAGGAAATAGTACATATCATCTCGGACATAAATAGTTGATTAACAATCAAAACATCCTATATTTTTACAAGAAAAATCATAAAAGAAACCAAAAAAAAAAAAAAAAAAACATAAAAAATTACAATAAAAGAAAATTTATTTTGTCTACTGATTGAATTCATAATTTTTTATATTTCCTTCACTGCCTACTGCAAAAAAAAAAACTATTAATTATTTAATTGGTGTAAAATAGTTTAAATAATTAAAGATAATTCTTTCAGTTGAAAAATAAATTTGTTGGCGTAAAACATTTGGAAGAAATTAATGCGTGATGAGGGACGATGTTGGTAAGGAAAAAAAGTTGAAGTCTCTGACGGTGTTATAACTTGCACACAAACTGCATAAGTAAGTGCAATATTGAAGGGACCCTGAAGGTAAACTTGAAGAATTCTCGAGGTCACCGACAACTGACTATCATTTTATCCAGAAATCAAATTGATTGATCATCACACGAATCACCGTAAACACACGGGAAATCCCATCGGAATATTGTATAAAATTCCAATAAGTTTAACGATAAATATATATAAATAAAAAGTTTATAAAATAATTCAAACAAGATGATACAAACAAGACAAAAAAAAATAAAAGAAATTTTATGTTAATTATTATTCATATGTTTGTAATGTACATAAATTATTATTTTAATGTATCAAAGTCTTGTGCTTACTGATCATCGTATGTTAATATTTTGCATAAAATTTATACATAAATATTCATTAATTAATTCAACATTGGATTATACATTAGATTCGCATCGAAATTAATATATCAAAAATTGATTGACAGTACTGGGGAAGCTTTGAAGATCTCTCCAGTGTTATATTGCCATTTCAAGGATCAAAGATTGTTTGCTAAAAAGAATAAATTTTTATCTCTCAAGAAGATGTCTTTTGCCAAGTCATATTCAAAATAAAAATAAGAAATTATTTTCAATTTTATACAACAAAGTACCTTCAAGCTCATAAGTATTGACTTTTTCATGAAGGGAAAAAATCCAATAGACATTTTAAACATTCTCAAGCCTTTGGCAATGTATTATCTACTGTTTATCATCAATTTTGTTAAATGCTGGAGGTCAAAAATGGCGAAAAAAAAATATTTTTTTAAATAATTTTATGAATATAATAATAATGATGTGTGCAAGTTCTAGTACGGTTTATGAATTCAATGGAAGACTGATTTTTAAAATTGGTATAATAGTACATACATGGATTAAGATGAAAAAAATTAACTATTATAAAATATATAGTAAAAGACTTAATAATATCAAGGTATAACATGCAAACTTCATGTTAAGGTACAATGCAAAAAAAAAAAAAAGGATTCGGGCTAGTGAATTTGCTGTTGGCTCAAACAAACTAGCAACTGTTTATAAACATACTTATTATACTTATTATTTATGTGTATATTATATGATATCGAGTGGGAGGTAAAATAAAATTATGTATCCACTCAAGTCATATAGATTAACTTGTGATACAACTTGTTCAACACAGACTTCTTGTTTTACCATATCAATTTTAGATAAATTGTTTCTTTGTCTTATGAATTTATTTATTTACATATAATATTTTTTATAATAATAAATGTAGTAATTAAATTATTATTTTTAATTTAATAAAGTAGTTTTAAGTATTTTTAAAAGATTTTTTATTTATTTTTATATTTGAATTACGCTCAGGGTTTATTTTTTTACCTAAAAATTTAAATACTATGTAGCAATGTTTAGGAGCTCCAATAGAAGATTAGAAAATTTGTTTTAATTTGATTTTTGGATCATTTTTTTGAACTTTTTTGAAGCATTCAAAGTATATTGTGGAAAAATTTTTAGGTTATTTAGTTGGCTTTTCTTTTGGAAATATGAATCGATTATTTCAGATAATTTTATCATCAATTGTGCTTTTTCAATTGGAAATTTTATTAAGAAAAAATATAAAAATAAGTTGTTAAATGTTGTAAAAATTAAAGTCACTCATTATAGCCTCTGAGGTTTAAATTCAAATTAAGTTTATCATTTTTACGGTTGGAATTATTGGAAGCACGTTTGCACGCGATTTCTCAAGGGCACACAAAATATATACGAAGCTTCATATAAATAGTGGAACGTACATATATAAAATGCATGAAGAAATAAAGCCTGAGGATCATATCAGCGATGCATCATGATAAAACATGATGGTCAGTCAAAAGAACATATATAACCTCAATCCATGAAGATCATCATCACCATAATTAACCATCGGTCAATCCGGTAATCAGCATCCAATTTAAAATCGAATGACCGATGATGTGTAATTAACGTGTGTTGAGTGCAGGTGACATTCAATTGACCGTATATTTTTCCCATTAATCTCTTCGAATAAGTATACATTATATCTTGTACACTCAGAGAAACGAATTTATTGCATTTAAATAAAGCTCATTTGAAGGAAATAAATTAGATATTTACATATACAATCAAATATTTAAAACAAATAAATGATTTATTTGTATGCGTAGTTTTTATATCGAAATAAATATTATTATTTATTTCGATATAAATTGAATATTTGAGTCAAATGAAAAATATATTTGGAATAAATAAATCATTTATTTGAAAGATTTTTTTTTCTTTCTAACAAAGCCAATATTTATTTGTATTAATTGAATTAAATGTTTGAAGCAAATAAATAATTATTTGCGATTATTATTACTTTACCCAGGTAGAAAAAAATCTCAATTTGAGGTCAATTTGATAGCTGAAGTCAGAAAATGACCTCAAAATGACATTATTTTCTACCAGGGCAAATGAAAGATTTAATAAACTCAATTGAATAAAATTTATTCGAGGCGACAAAATACCCAAGTCCATAAAAAAAAGACACTCCTAGAAATTATTTCCGTAAACTTATTAGCACATGTTAGCTGGGTAAACATAACCACCATAAGACTAATTGAGTATATGAAACCCGTAAATGTCCTAGTATTTTTGGTGAATTTTCCCGTATCAGTACCAATAACAATTTCAATTTATTTATTTGTATTGAATAAATTAAAATTTATTTTAAAAACAAATAAAACAATCCAAATTTCCTACAATAAATTATCACTCTATGCAATAGTTAACATATAAAAAAAAAAATGACCTGATCAATTATCAAATTAAAATTATAAAAAACGAAATTTAAAATAATTGATAATAAAGATTAAAAAAAATTTTAAAATAACCTATAAAATTCGTGAAAAAAATTTTACAAATATTAAAATTTCTTTTTATCATTTGAATTACAACTTATACCCTTTCAAATTCAATCAATATATGTAATTGAAGAAAAAACCAAGTCGAATAAAGAAGATAACCTTGTAGTATTTATGATAAAATAATTTATCAACTCAAATATTTATATATTAATTTATTTATATGTTATTTTTTGATTTATTTAATTTTTTAATTTTGATAAATGTCATTACCGGAAGTGGCTTCGTGTTTATGATGACTGTATGCGATTTACAAATGCTCGCACGCATGCTCACCAGGTTTTTATCAAAGAAACTCGCAAGAAATTTTTAATATATACTTTTATACCTACCACATTGCTCACTGTATATATAAATAGATGATAATATTAAAATATATTATCTACCTTTGTAGCTTGTAACATGCTATATCATACAGAGACCCGTCAGTTTGCCGTCGAAATTAATAAATCAAACATCTTATTGGCAAACTTAAAATAATTTTTGTTACAATTTTCATTTTGAATTATTCATGCTAACATAATTCACAATTATTTTTATATTTTACATTTTCCTTTGAGATATATATTTTTTATTCATTCCGTATATTTCACTTATTAATTTAATTTTTTTTTTTCTTCAAGTATTCCCTTTTTAAAATTAATTTCATTAACTTTATAACTGCTGAGTTAAATCATAATTATGGGTGTTGATAATTAGAGGATGTTATTATTGCCTTGGGCTGCTACTGATCGCATCCAAATTATTGTTTATTACTATTAAAATAATATTAAAAAGTTTTATATATATTTAATTGATGAATATTTATTAGTTAATACATTTTTATTTTTCATTTGATTTATATAAATTTGTTGCAGCTTTTTTTTTTCTGCAATGTCCAGCTGTATGAAATAAATAATTCAAAATATTCATGTTGAATAGGTAACTTTGTCGGTATATTATTATTAAATATATTCAAATTTGATATCCTCGTAAATCTTATTTTTTTGCTAATTTATAAAATGTTCTTGATTATATTGAAGTTCAATTTTCTATCAAAAATATCACACTCGTTATTCTAAAATTTATTATCAACGTTGGTGAATAAAAATTTCTCAAAATTTCTCGAATTTTCACCGACGAAATAAGTTACCAAATCATTCTAAATTTCATTAGAATTTTGTTTTTTTTTTTTGTGAAACAAAACAGATTTTTTACTGAAAAAAAAAATCGAAAAATTTTGTCATTTATTTTTTAAATCAATCTATCATTGTCTGTAAAAAATCCTCAAAAATTTTGAGGAATATTCTCATCATAGTAATTATTTTTTTTTATTGTTAAAAATTTAAGTAAACTAATAGCTAAATATTTTTTTGTTTTTATAATATACTGTTAAGATACAAAAAAAATTGAAGAAAAAAAAACAGATAGGTTTAATTGGTGCATGAAGAAGATGTCCATGAAATAATGACTGTATTTACTGTAGTTGTCATTTATCAATAAAACAATAATGTGTCTTGTCACTTAGCTGTCTCTCGTAAACTCACGCATGTTGTTTTCGTCGAGGTCACTGGCCCTGTAATAATTTTTATACTGAATTTTTCAATTAAATATTTTTTTTTTTATATTAATATGATAACACAGAGAATAAAATATTGACAAATTAATTATAGTTTATTAAATCATCACTAAATTATGCGGGCATAAATAAAAATATTATTTTATTTTTTATTTAAATTTTATTCAGGATAATTTACACGTAATAATTTATAATCTAATTTTTTATTTACGATTAATACAAATATCAATTATACAGAGTATAATTATATTTATTACGATATTTTTTAAAAAAAAGTTATTATTATTTATTGTTCATAACATTAATCGTTTAATTTTTATTATCTTTTCCAAAAATGTCTTTGTTGCTGGGATCAACATGTGACATGTGAATGTATCAACTTGACTTTGAATTTAGTAATGATAATATTTTGGTTTGACACAGTACATTGTTTGTCCATAACCAGCAATTCCGTCAAAAGATTAATGAAGAAGAAGAACTTTAGCATTGATCTCATGCTGGAGCGATTTCTCAGGAACTGGGCCGAAAACGGAGTATTGCCGGAGGAAGCCGGAGCAATGCCGAAAAAATATTTCTACCAGGGGAAGTTTGTTTTAAATAAAAAAATGGAAGTAACAATAGGCATTTTTTTTTTTTTTCTCTTTAAAGTGACAGGTGCAGGTTTTGATTTTTTCAGAAATTGTAATTTTCAATTATTTCTTGTTATTCTTCAAAAACAACCGTCAAAATTTATCACAAAATCAAGTCTGTACTCACAGAGACTCAGTGCAAAAAAAAATAGTTAAAAATACTCATCTGTAAGATATCTTATAATTAATTCGTGAATTTGTTAATTTTCTTTCCACCACGATTGTTAGATGCACTTAATCTTGTAATGGCTCACCTCGATACTAATGAAATTATTTTAAAAAATAATACAAACTGTCTTATTGACAATTTATTTAAAATTTTTTTAATTCATTTTTAAAAATTATTTTTCTCTTTGTACACGTGGTGTTATTATTTCCTTGTGGTAAAACCAGATGCCCTTTGGCGTTATACTCCTGGTTTCTTATTCATTCTTACTTCGGGGTTGTATATTTTTAGAAACATCATTGAACACATAAAATATAAAAAGAAAAAAATCCAGTGCATCTTGAATATTTTTTTGTTTATTGCTTATATACCAAAAACAAAGATCAACATTTTTCATTTTATTTATTTATTTTTCATGTATATTATTTCCTTTATATGTAAATTCAAATTATAAATTAAAATGATATCATAATTTATGGATAAATATATTTTTACATCTGTTTTTATATTAAAATATTATATGAACTTTTTTAAATTATATACTCCGGAAATGTCAAAACAAATTGAATTTTTATTAAACATATTAAATATATTTATTGTCTATTTTTAAAATTAAATTGAATAATTTTGGTGACACTTCAATCTTTATTTTATCTTTTTTTTTTTTTTTTTAACATAATTTTCTTGGCTTTTTTTTATTATTTTTTTTTTAACATATCCGAATATCATTTCTGTATCTGTGACACGTGCCATAAGTTGGATGGATCTACCGTGTGATGATGGGTGTCATTCAGTATCCAAAAATAAATTTTGTTTCTTTTGAAATTTTGAATAAGTTTTAACTGTAAAAAGATATCCTCAAATGTAAAAAGTGTAATGTGAAGCATAGTAATTATCTCGTCACATGTTTCAAAAAATTATTTGACATTTCAAATTGTAATTTAAAACTTTCAATTATTAACATATGAAAATTCAATATAAAAATGTCAAGAAAACATTTTTCAATTATAAAAATGTTAAATAATATATTTTCAAAATGACCTCAATTAATTGTAAGATAGTTTAATGAGTTTTGGATGTAACGTCGAGTCTAAAAATACCTGTAAAAAAAAAAATAGATGTAGATTTTGTAAATATTCAAACAAGCACGTGTTAAAAACATTTTTCCATTGCTGATGGTTCAATGGCCGAGACTGTCCATGAATTTTCAGATGGAAATATTTTTCATAAAAACTCGTATTTTTTATTTTTATTTTTTTCGAATCTTGGCATTACGTTTCACTTTAAAAAAAAATCTTACAGTATAATTAACAACAATAATTTCTATGGCTAGCCTGAAAGAATTGAAATAAATTTTAACAAGACAATACTGTTTAAATAAATATACTCTAACCGATGATAAATATAATTGTAAATTATTTTTTAAAAGAATAAAACGTATATAATAAATTAAATCCTAGTTGATAAAATTGTAAAAAGTTATTCTGATCACAATTTATGCACTCCAACACAAGAATAAGTCATTAAAAAAAAAAAAGGAAATAAATAAATTTAATATAAAATACAAGTACGTGACATGTCACAATATTAACAAGAAACTAACAATCACCATCACTTATCTTATATCGTATAGTGAAACTAAATGCAAGCCATTATTACAACAAGTACTTGGTACTGCAATCAGCACTTGTTCTCAACGACATACCAATGTAAAGACGATAACAAAATAAAAAAATAATTATATTTTAAATTCAACAAAACGAAATTTATTGTTACTCAAGGCTCGTTAGTTAACCACAGGAAAAAAAAAGTCGACAAGTTTATTTATAGAAAAAGTCTTATTACTTTATCATTCTTTAGTTAATTTTTTTTTTTTGTTTTTAATCAAAGTGGTTGTTGTGGCAATTAGCAGTATTTTACGATCAACATTTGATTAAAAATATAAAATACACTTTGTATGTATATAAAAACAAAATTTGAATTGAGAAATAAATTGGATTGAATATTTTTATCAAAAAATCAATTCAAAATCAATTATTTTTAAATTCTGGTTAAAATATTTAGTTGAACTTTAACAAAGAGATGCACACGAGACGAGACGAGATTTGATCAAGTCTCGTCTCGGCTCAAAAAATTAGTCTTGTCTCGAGCCATGTGTGATTTTTTCAGTCTAATAAAGCGTTATTGATATAAATAAACTAATTAGATTGCTTAAACAATCGTAAAATATTTTTTTTATTAAATTAATAAATTTTTGGAAGTCTTGGCCGAGTAATGGCAGTAGCCAAGCTTATAAATTGGTGTTTTTCTTTTTTTTTTTAAAAAAAAAAGTTTATTTCTGTTAAATATTGAATACATTTTATTTGTTATATTTGTTTTTTTTTTTAGACTTAGAAAAAACTTAAAAAAGGGCCTATACATTATTTACACATGGGTTTATGTATAAAAGACATGGCTTGGTGGGCCCAGGCAACTCGAATTCAGTCTGTTTATTGAATCTCTTGATGAATGTTGTGGTGCTGTCACTCTTGTTGTTTTTTATTTGTGGTATGGAACGTGTATTTGAAAAAAGCCAAAATTGGCAAAACCATCATGTCATTATTTCATTGGCCATGCTGTATATTGTTTTATTGTTGATGTAATGCTTGTAGTCAGAGCTGGCTGATCTCGCGAAAAGTCTCAGGCTGATACCAGTATACTATAGCGTCTCGGGTGCATCTCTAAACTATAGGTGACTTTTTAATTTAAGAAGAAAAAATATTTAAATAAATTTTGATGAACTATTTTAACTATTTCTTGAAAAAAACTTATAATAATATTTTCACCATAAAAAGTACAATTTTTCAATGGAAAATCATTGTCAACTTAAAAAATTCTCCAGCATAAAATTATAATTTTTTTTTATCTTCTTTAGCTTTCTGTTATTTAATTTTATTTTGAAAAATTTTTATTGTTATCTGACTACCCAGTTGAATAAAAATAAAACAAAAAAAAAGAAGTCATTATACCAAGAGAGAAGCTCGGCGTATACTTGACTGCATTTTGCAATGTTGAAGAATAAAATGGTTCTTATCATGCCTAAATCATCACTATATACCACGAAGATAAAAAAGAAAAATACACAATATCATAAAGCCATCAGCACATCTCATTAAATAACATTTTCAACAACAAAAATTTAATAAATAAAAACACAAACAATAATAATTAAAAATGAATTTGAAAAATATCTTCAAAGTCATCAACAAATTGTGTATTTTCATGGCTAATAATTTCTTCATTATTTGTTGAACTTGGATTATCAGGAAGTAAACTTACAACAAAATTATTTCTCCAAAATCTTCGCCAACGTCTACCATGAAGCCTTGAATTAATATGAAAACAAAAAATATAAAAATTAATATAAAATAAAAAAATAAAAAATACCTGTTAATATACCTGCCAAGTGTAACAAGCCAACACCAATATGCTGCAAGTGTTAATGAACATGTTGGTAATAAAACAACAATCATCCAAGGTATTTCATTAAAACCAGTATTCAATATCATTCTCAATGTAAGTGCACATACATAAATTGCAAATAATGCTATCGGTGTTGTTACAACAAGATACATTATATCAAACATCATCTGTTGATAAAAAAAATAAGTGAAAAATGTAATTAATTAATTAAAAAAAAATATAAATTTACTCGTCTTGTTGCAACAACAGTATTGAACCATATCCAGACACTCCTAAAAAGACCATGTCTTGGTACTCTTTTGGTGAGATACTTGTAGCCACAAAGCTCACATCTTGTATTACCAGATTCAGTTAACCAACGTTCAAGACATTCAATGTGTACAAGTGCAACAGTCCCTCGACACCTTGTATAATTTATTTATTTTATTTATTTATTATTTAATCAAGTTTTAAATATGGTTATATACAAACTTGCAAACTGAAACGAGTGGTCCAAGATAGGCATATGATGAAAGTGTTGATGTTTGACTATCATTTCTTCGGACATTTTGTTTTGGCCATTCCCATAATGATGTTGGTACTGTTACGACTGGAAAATTACCCATGTGACATATTCGACAAATGTCAGTTGTCGATAAATTTGAATCATCTTTCAAGAAAAACATCATTTTATTTTATTTTTTTTTCATATTTATTCATTAATCAATTAAATTGTTTAAATTATTTTTTTTTTATAACCTTTTTCAATTGATACAGATTTTTTTTCCACTTCATTTTTATCATCGTCATGTCGTGAGTCTTCCTCCAAACTAGTATCAACGTTTTTCTCCAGCAATTCAGACATCAATACCTCCAAAAAACTCCCATGTCATATTTTTAACATAAAATTTACTAAATTATGTAAAATAAATACTTAAAATTTAGCTAATTACCAAAATAATATTAAACTTTTTTTAAATTATTTCCAAACATTTGATATCCATTTTTTTTTTTTTTTTTTTATTTATTATAAAATAAAAGACGAATAAATTTTTGTTTTATTTTTTAAGCGGAAGCAATGAATCCAGGAAATGTCGGAAAATCTTGGACACTTGGCAAAGTTTTGTAAATATCGTGGGTTGAATTTTATGATTTTTTTTTTTGATGAAAAATTTGTTAAATTATGTGAATACTTGTTGTGGTTACTTCCGTAATATGTAATATTTCCGGTTAAGCAACAATTTGTTATTTTATCAAATGTTTTTAATGTTTTTAATGTTTTTTTTTTTTGGTAAAATTAAATGAAATTATGAAATTATATATTTAGAGTAAATCATGATGGTAAACCGGATGTTGGTCGTCATGGTTAATCAAACGTAATGCATATTTAATTAGACAGTCCATTTTTAATTATTCTACGACCGATTGATTTCAATTATAATTATTATGACTTATGAAATATTGAAGTACATCAACATGATTAATTTTTAAATGAATTTTAGGTTGAGATTTAATTTATGTGACAGTCATCATGCTGCTGTCATATGTCATATGTCATGTGTAATATAAAAATTTACATCTGTGTCAAAATCATTTATAAAAGTTTGAATTTTCTTTACTCATTTTTTTTTTACTTGATATTTTTCATTGTCATTAATTTTACACTAATCACAATATTTCTATCAGTTGGAAACTCTTCGTTTTATACCAGTAGCTCTTAGTTAAAGTATTATATTTTAATTAATATTTCAAAAATCATAATTATTACAACTTTCATTATTTTTGTAGTGAAATATATTAAAAATATGTTAAATTTTCAATATCATTATTCATTTATGGATATTCAAACTTTCATATAATTATTACTAAAATAGCTTCAATAAAATATTTATAATATTTTTGAAATATTTCCACGATTATACTACATATAATTATCATTTATACAATTTTTGTAATAAATTAATTTAAATATTTTTTTGTAATTAAAATTATATTAATATTAAATTATCGATATTAAATTATCGATTTAGTAAATTTTTTTAAATTAATTTTTCATTAATAACATTTTATTATAATTATTTTTTAATTATTATATATATTTTTCTACAAAAATCAATATCATTTTTTTCATGATATTATGTTATTAAGGATGCATAATAATTAATAATTAATTGTAATATAAAAATATAAACTCATACTGTACTGACATCTTAAATTATTTATACTTATTTATAAAAATTTGATTTACAAATACTTGGTGAAGAATTTAAACAGCTTGTTGGATAAACAAAATAAAAAATTATTTGTAAAACTACTTTTTTACTTTTTATTTTAGGTAATGGGAAATTAATTTTATGTCAGTAACTTTTTACTTATTTTTTTGTTCAACACCAAGAGATGTTTTCCTTGAATTTTATTTATTCCAATTGACAGTTATTTTATTTTCATTCTGCTTTTGAGACCTCGAAATGAATAAAATCCAAGCCAGGTGCTAAGTAATATGTTTTATATTTTTTTAATTTTATTATTTTTAAAATATATCTGATGGGCTTTCCCAGAGTTTAAACGTATTATATACCCGGTGGCGTACAAATTTACTCGACATTTTTGCTTCAAGATTAATTAAAAACAGACTGAAAATAGTTGCTCTTACAATTTCTCCACTATTTCATTAAAGTTTTAGTAAATTCCTCACTTAATGTCTCTGATTCTCTTGGTAATAGTAATTTTCATGAATTGAAAATTTTGTAAAAGAGATACTACATGCACTTACAACTCCAGCTGGACTCTCGTCATCATCAAAAATTCATGACAACCTGAGAAATTCACAAGAAAATACGAAAAATCAAAAAAATATATTTCAAATACAAACAAAATTAATAAATCAAATTTTACAATTTTAATATAAAATCTTTTATTGATAATTTCGGTACAAAATTGTTAAAATTATTTGAACAATTTTTTATTTATTAAAGTTGAATATTTATTTAAATTTGTTTCAATCATTGATTTAATTTGACAAAAATTAAAATCATCTTTCTGTTAAAATTAAAAAAAAATTTATATTTTAGTTTATAAAAATTATTAGTAAATTTATAATGATTGAATATTGAATTTGTAAGAGTTTATTTATTACACCTGTCAAACCTATCACAAATAATATATATTGTGTTATGTTAACTGTATAAAGGAACAAAATTTCTCTCTCATTTTACGTACACCAAGTTGACTAAAATAAATTCAGCAGTTGCATTTGTGTTTTTTCTTTTGTTTATTTTATTTATGAAAGTCTATATATATATATATATGCACATTCTGTTTTTTTTTTTTTAAATTTTTTCCTTTCTGTCGCATAATTAAATTCTGGTGACACCCTCGGGCTTTCGAAATGTTGTAAACAGTCTCAATCTATACTTAGTAAGACTATAGAGTTTGCACAATATTCATTATACCACAAGAATTCAATGCCAGCATTTAAAACTTAAAATAAACTTTATCTACTGTTCATTTTTTATGGTAAAAAAAAATTAAAAAAAAGTTATTCAGACAGTAAATTTTATAACTCTTATAATACCGAAAAAAGACCTAAAAATGATACGTTAAATTTTTCATAAACTATTTTTAGTAAAGTGATGATCTCTAAAATTTTCCAGAAAATTGAAAAAACATTTTCACAATAATTTTTCAAGTCAATTACTTTTACCAATTATATTCCATTACAAACTTAATATGCATATAAATATGACGATTGGTAATGATAAATAATCAGCGTTGTTGATTTTACAAAAAAAAATTGTAAATGAAAATATAAAATTAAAAAAAAACACAATTATATGTATGGAAAAGCGGAAATAGTCATACGTGACTTGCCACATAATTATAAAAACTTTTGTCGAGCATGCCCAACAATCTTATATTGTTTACTAAACAATCCTTATTTATTTACACTCCATGTGCAGTACACTTGTTAACTGTATTTATATTTTTTATTTATGATTTGTTTATTTTTTTATTTTCTAACATTCAATCCAGCTTGCATATCAATAATTATAGGCATAGGGTAAATTTTACACATTAAAAGTATACACAATGATAGTTTTACACATTATGAATATACACATTTTTATTTTACATCATTTTTTTTTACACCTATTAGTTTTACACATTAATATTCTACACATTAATATTCTACACATTAATAATTACACATAAAAAAATTATACAAAACTAATTAAATATATTACACATATTAATTTTACACATGAAAGTTTTACACGGCTTAGTTTTACACGGAGGTTATTTTAATTTACCCTAAGATTTCTACTTCGTCGACGCAGGATAGAAAATTCCTTAAAGGCATTTTTTTTGCGTGTTAAAAATTCTGCGTAAAAATAATTGGTGTAAAAATAAATTATGTAAAATAAAAATGTGTATATTTATAATGGGTAAAACTATCTATGCTTACACTTTTAATGTGTAAATTCTACCCTATGCCTGTTTATGTTTAAAACTAATTAGTGTAAAAATAAATGATGTAACATAAAAATGTGTATATTTATAATGTGTACAAATAATGTGTAAAACTATCATTGTGTACCCTTTGAATGGGTAAAATTTACCCTATGCCTAATTATATAAATGAATAAATTAATTAATTTGAAAAATAATTTTTTATTTGATCCAATAATTTTATAAAATAGCAACAGCTTTTTGTGATTGAATTAATTAATCGATTCAAAATTTTTAATGAATTAAAAATGAATGTCATAATCATGGTTCGTGTTGATGATTAAAATGACTCATTTAATTTCGAGGTATATTTTTGATCAAGATATAAATATTTATAAAAAAAAGAGCTGGTTACAGATACAAGAAGATGAACTCCCTATCTCACCTGCTTATAAAAACCGTATCGTTATAAGATCGCCGCTCAATCGAGTGGCGCTGCAGTATTCAGGTAGCTGGAGTGGGTGTAAGGATATTGCTTATTATAATAATTATTCCTATTCCGGTCTTCTTGTTTACAACAAACGTTGAGTTCGTGGCAAAGTTAATATTGTTGTGTCATTTCATTGAATATTAATAGTAAAATTTTGATTATTCCATCCACATTTTTAATTTAAAAAAAAAGGTATTTATAAATATATTATATTAATTTTGAACTATAAATTTGTGGTTAAAAAAAGTCATAATGAAATCTTATCTACGTGCTACTATTAATTTTTTCTATTCAATGATTATTAATAATTGAATATCATCATGTTTTGCGAGATACAAAATTACCCATAAATAATTAAAATTTATCATTACATTGTTAATATATATATAGATATTTCTTTTTATTGACAGAGCTTAATAATGTCAAGTACGAAAAAAATCTGTCATGTTAGGGAACAACAACAATTTTCTGTTGATGTTGACCAGAAGATGGACTTCATCAACGCCCTGGATTATTGTACATTACAACAAATATTCTTGTTGCTGCCAATAAATGACAGAATGAACATGCATATGGGTAATTATTGAAATTAAATTTCTTCTATAGTCCTGTCCAAAAACTCGAAATTTGTTAATTTCTCAATGAGAAGAAAAAAAAAATGGGTGGGTTCTCTTAAACACGCTGATTACGAATCCAAAAAAAAAAAATTGAATTATTCTCTGGGAAAGGGTTAAAAAAAATAAAAACATTTCCTTTTTTAAAGAAAACATAGACGAATTTTCCAAAAGAGATTGAGTTTAGTACCGTTTTGTCGGGAAAGAAATTTGCAATTTTTTAGTATTTTTCATTTTGTTTTTTATCAAAGGGTTGATTTAATATGAGGGTTTAAAGGTTGAGTAATCATAATTAGTAGTGGAAGAGCCATGATTTCAGGAGAAAGTTGAGAGGGAAGTATATTATTGTTGCAGTTGCACTCGGTCACATTCGTTCATTCCGATTCTACTGTATCTTTCTCTTTCTTATACGAATCAAGCTCCGAACAGAAATTTGATCTTGGTTCATCTCCTCTGCTCCATCAGGAAAATTTCAAAATTTTATTTTTTTTTGCGTTGGTATGATAAAATCTTCGATGTAAAAAGCATAGGATTTTGATTAAGACACGCCCACAAAATGTAGGTAAGATTGTCCTTTAGAAGGCTCCGTACTGGCTATTATCCAATAAAATGAAAAAAAAAAATTTCATCTCAAAATTAACAAGAAAATTAATCGTTTATTGTAAAGTTAGAGCAATATTACGATATCTGGAGCGACAAACTTTTATGACAGAAAGTAAATGCTGTTCTCGTAAAAAAAATGGTACAGACACAATTTTGATATCTCGAATATTTTTCGAGATATCGAGATCCTTCGATACTGAAGTTTGTTTTTTTCTTTATTTTTTGAGTAAACAAATAGATGAGAAAAAAAGCAATTTTGATCATATCTTATTGTATTTTTCACGAGGAGCACGGTGGAATCAACATCGTATTCACAATAGTTTTTGAGATATAAAGCTACAAATGTAAAAAATATCGAAATTTTCTAGTAATTTTTTGTTATATTGATATTTTTCGATAATAATAAATTAAAAAAAAAAAATATTATCAATGTTTTTAATAGTACTTTTTACGTAGAAAACAATAGCAATGATGTAAATTTGATATCTCGATTATTTTTTGAGTTATTCATTTTGAAAATTGAAAATATCGCGATATTCGAGTCATGACTGGTTGTAACTAGAAAAACTAGATTTCCTATTTATATTTTGATTTCGACAACGCAGATTTTCACTCATGTATCTTCAAAAATTAATAACTCAAAAAACATTAGAGATATCAAGTTCACATTATCGCTATTGTTTTCTACGTAAAAAGTTTGAATTATTAAAAACGTAGATAATTGTTTTTTTTTTCAATTTATTATCATTGAAAAATATCAAAATAGCAAAAAATTACTAGAAAATTTCGATATTTTTTACATTTGTAGCTTTATTTCTCAAAAACTATTATGAATACGATATCGCCGTTGATTCCATCGTATTCCTTGTGAAAAATAGAATAAGTATGCTCATTGTATATATATTAATGTAATAAAATTGCTTTTTTTCTAACTCATTTGTTTACTAACAAAATACTAAACAAACTTTAATATCGTAAGATATCGATATCTCGAAAAATATCCGAGATATTAAAATTGTGTCTGTGCCATTTTTTTTTTGCTCGGAAAGACGATATGCTTTGTGTCATAAAACTTTGTCGCCCCAGACATCGTAATCTTTCCAAAATTATATTTTATATAATTTTAATAGATATTTTTTATAAACAGTTAATTTTGTTGTTATTTTTTATGTAATATGTTAATAATTTTTTTATGTAATAATATTTCGGTTTGTCTTGTCTTTTTTTAATTTTACAATAAATATTTGGATGAAAAAGAGAAAGATATAAAAAAAGAAAGATACAGTAGAATCGGAATGAACGAATGTTTTCCCTATACAGAACGGTACGAAACTCAATCTCTTTCAAACTATTTTTCTATGTTTTTTTGTTAAAAAGAAATGTTTTTTTTTTTTTTCAACCCTTTTCCGGGGGCTGATTAAATTTATATTCTACATAATTAATCAACATGTTTCAGAAAACCTACCCGTATTTTTTATTTCCTTTATTGTGAAAAAACAAGAACTTTCAAGTTTTTTGACTTGACTAATATTTATAATAATGTTTTTTATTTCCTGAACTTTAAGTTTGTACAAAATGGAAAGATGCCTGTAAACGAGCTTGGTTTAACATTAAAAAATATAAATGTAGCCATTCAATTGGTGGTGCTTATAATAACCGATTGCTGACACAATCATATGTTGAAAATTTGATACTCAATTGTGGTATTTATTTACAAGAGCTGATTCTTTCAAACATTTGTGCCTCAAGTATTATGACAATCGTTGGTGAACACTGTAAAAATTTAACAAAACTTGAATTTGTAATTGACGGGAGATTGCTGGTGGATAAAGATAACTATATTCAAGCTTTAAAAAAGTTGGATAAAATTAAAACTATTAAAATTCATGTTGATCATCTGGTATCTGGACAAATGAAAGAGTTCGAATCTGAAATACTCTTTTGTCTGCCAGAAGAAATTAATGAAATTCATATACTTTTGAAAAGAGTCTGCGTTCGGTTGAAATATCCATTGTTTATTGTAAGTATTTGTTGATGAGTAATTCTACAAGTTAAATGAATGCATTAACATCAATGGGTGCATTCGTTTAATAAAAAATTTTAATTTTTCGTTTTCCACTTTCGCACTGTAACACCGGCCAAAATTTTATAGGAAAAAGCTGTTTCTTGTCGTGGTAGTTCTGACACATGACATTTTTTTTATAACAATACATGTTAAAGCATTAATTGCTACAATGTCATTTTTGTTTATGTTTGTTACTGTTTTAAGACATAACAATGTAAAATAATATAAAGGAAGTCTTTGAAATTACATAGAGAATTTTATTACTTTTGTTGTTTTTTCTGTTTCTAGTGTATAGCCGGTATTACAGGGCGAAAGTGGAAAACGAAAAAAAAATTTTTATTAAGCGAATGCACCCAATATCAAATTATTAAAATTGGTTTTTATCTATTTTTAGGATTTGAAAAAATTTAAAAACCTTTATGGCTTGACCTTAAGTGGCTGCAATCTCGACGAAATGATCGCACAAATATCAGAAAAATCAACACTTGTTTATCTGAATCTTGAAAACTCTTTGATATCCTATAAATTTCCATATGAAGGTTTTTTGATGTTCGATAAGCTTGTAAATTTGGAACACATCCATCTTTTTAAGAATTTTGATGATGTCGATCTACATTTATTAGAGAAAATTTTTGATACATGCAAGAGTCTAAGATATTTCAAGGCTTCACCGTCACAGGTTATTGTACCCCCACCTGTAGTTGAAAATTGGGAAAACCTCAAGAACTTGGAATACTTTAGTGTTACTTGGGATCTCAGGAATGGTTTTGCAGATGGAATTGTCAGCCATTGCAACGATTTGAAATGCTTATTCATTACTAAAAGAATAACACCAGTCGCTTTGCTAAAATTGACAGAATTGAAAAATCTTGAACGTCTAGAATTTCGAATAAGTAGACCCAGTGATAACTCAATACGTGTAATATCAAACAACTGTAAGCAACTTAAACATCTGGAAATTCCTAATAATAGAAATTTGTGTGATTCTGATACTGATGATGATGATGATAATGATATCGCAGTTGATACTGAATATGGTGATGTCTGCGATGATGATAATGATGAACCAGTTCTTTATGTAAACGTCCTTGATGAGTTATCTAAATTAGAATATTTAGAATCTTTAAATGTGTCAGGTGTACATGAATTCTTCGACAGTAGTATTTTTGCTGTTGCTAAAAAATGCAAAGGTCTCAAGTATTTGAACATATCCGATTGCAAACGTATTACTAAAGCAGGTCTAAACGCAATAATCACCTTGAAATCTTTACAAAAATTGAATATCACGAATCTTAAAAGTGTTACAGACAGCTTTATCATTAAATTAAAAGATCTAACATTTTTAGAAGCTAACAAGTGCCAAAAAATCACTGATTTCGGTATCATTCAATTTATTAAAAATTGCCCAGATCTTGAACATCTTTATCTCGTTGCAACTAATGTGACTATCCATACAATCATGGCTGCTGACCGAGAAACCGAACACCGTAAAAATGATATTATTTTGAATTTATACTCTTCTAGTTCGATGATCAAAAAATCTTGTAGGCCAATAATTAAGTCTATATGGTTGGTTATACACTATCGTAAATAAAAAAACTTTTTAATGAAACCGGAAAGCTCTTTATTGTGTTGAAAATTTTACTACTAATATTATTGTAGTAGTAAGATTGCAAAATTACAAATTTCAATTTTGACAAGTGAAACTTCTTCCGTAGTTTGGAGAGTGATTGTATTACCAGAAATACTATTTTCGAAAATCATTTCTGGAAATAATCTCTATGAATTTATCCCGAAAAATCAGTTCTAGAAATCATTTTCAGAAATTTTTTTCAAAAATTATATCCAGAAAAGATTTCCAAAAACTATTTTCGAAAATGATAAGTAATAAAGAAGAAAAAAACATATTGAAGGTTTTCAAAAGAACCTAACAGCGAAAAAATTCAAGGTGCTCTATCAGTGATATCAATCACTGAGCAAATTTTTTAACAAAAAATACTCAAAAGAATGGATGTAGTGCTAGCTCACGGCAATTTATTTTCGTTTTCATGTTGTCTTACATTCGATGTCGATTGATCAAAGCACTACAAAGTTCAACGACATTGTTTAAAATAATGACAAATACATTCCTTATTCACATTAAGCAAGAAGAATATCACTTTAAGAATGCAGAGAAGTTAATTTTAATTATATAAATCCATAAAATCAACTTCTCTACATTCTCAAAGTAATATTCTTCTTATTAATAATGAATTATCATTTTTGTCTATTATTAAATGAAAATCATGAATGTTAAATTTCAATTAATGATAGATTTGATAGTTCTATCGAAATGATTAGGCATAAAAACTTTGGTTTACTCAAAGAAAAAAACCCTTTAAACCCCGAAGTTTGTTTAAAAATAAAATAACATTATTTTTCTATTGTAAAAAATTATTTATAACACTTTTTATGTTTCAAATTTTAGAAAATGATGAATGACCATTTTATTCACTACACTAAGAAAATTATGAGATTTTGCCGGTAGAAAATTTTCTTGGATTAAGAATTTTTCTCCGTACGAAAAAATTATTTAAAAAGAGGAAATATAGTATTTTAACAAACTGAACCCGGGATAAAAAAATAATTTAAAAAAAAAAAACAAATCATATGTAAAAAACGTTTCTTATAAAATCAAAAAAAAAATATTTGTTTACGTGATTTTTGAAAAAAATTTATTGAAATAAAATTCACTATCTGCGTTGTTTAGTATGAAGATAATCTGCAAGAAGTTATTTAGAAAATCAAACGAATAAATTAATTTTAATTTACGAAAAAATTTTTTATACAATTCAATCATCAAATAGCAATAATATTTTGAAATTATTTAAATTTTTTATACAAAAAAAAAAAAATATAAATCAGCAATTAAAACAAAAATAGTTCAAGGTCATTGATATATTGTAATTAAAATAAAATGATTATGGTTCGTGTTGATGATTAAAATGTATCATTTAATTTCGAGATTTATTTTCATAAAAATAATGAGGATAATATGGTAATGAAGCAAATGGTTTGATGCACATTGAAGAGTGTTATCATGGATGATGGTATCAAAAATGTACATGCGCATTTAATATACTCTTGTCTGATGAGAATCATGAGAGTATATACGAAACTGCGAGGTAAAATATAAAATATCTATTTTTTCCTCAACTTGCAATGGACTATTTTTGCTACAGTACCAGACTGTTGGACGCGTATAATCCCTCGACGTTGACGCGACGAGTTTTAATAAAAATATATATATATTTTTGTCTTGAAAATCCCTGATGCGATACATAAACTTTTAGCAAACATCTGTTGGTCTCAAAAGAAAAAAATATTCATTTTTCAAGGGTCTTTTTATTTTTTATCTTTCATATCTAGAAATAAATACAAATTCAAATATATATTTTACCTGCAGATCATTGTAAATATACACATATTTTTTAACATATAATTTATCAAGTTTTTTTTAATCTTTAAAACTACATTAACCAGGTAAAATATTTACTCTAAAGTGTTAATCTTAAATTGTATGCTTTATTTATTATTATTTATTAGATAATTTTTTTTATTTTTTATCAAAGTGCAACGGATTATCTTGAGTTTAAAAGAGTCAAAAACATATTTTTTCTGTTTTAAAAACTCTTGAAATATTTTATATGATAAAGCTTTAAAGTTTTATATTATTCCCACGTTTATTTTTTGATGGTTTTTATATATTATTTTTTATTTCTGTAATCCATGATGTCCCATCACTTGAGATAATGACACCTGACACGTGTGCTTGACTCGATGATGTTGAGGCATGTGCGTGTATAGTCATTTTGTAATTTATCAAGGCCTTTAAAACACCCTGAATTTTTGTTGCTGAACGCATTAAACGCGAGGCCAGACGATGACACACCATATAAACCACATTTAGACATCAAAAAAAAAATAACAAAAATTAAACTTAAATTTTTTCCTCAAACGACAAACAAGGTATCAATTTTTTATTATTAATTTTTTCTTGTAATGATGAGTATTGCGTGTTAGTTCATGATGGCAAAATACATCAAGAACGCGTTGAGCAACATTTCATTAATCCAATCTTCAACGTGACAGCAAGACAGTTTGTATTTGAATTTTTTTATCCAATTTTTCATCTCAATCGATAATTCATGTTGTAAAAAAAAATGAAACTTTATAATTACGAATAACCAAGCAAAGTGTCGTCAATTAATATTGTTTTTTAATTAATTAAATTTATCATAAAATGAATTAAAAATATATGCCAACAAATTGCATCAAATTAATACGAAGATTATCAACGAATTAATCAACAAGATAACAAAAATATATATTTCATTATTTATAATTAAAATTTAATAGTTTTAAAGATATTTATTTGTAAAAAAAAAATATTATAAAGCCGTATTTCTATTTTTTTTTTAGTTTTATTTTTATTTGTTTATTTATCTTGTGAATTATAATGATTAATTGAAAATTATTCAAAGTCATACTTTGAATTATTGTTAAATATATTTATAAAAATTGAAAGCTATATATGCCAACTTGAATTTTACACTTGAAACTCAATCACGAACTGTTATATCCGGCAAAATAACGATGCTTTTATTTTGCGATATAAATATATATATATGTAAAGGGTGAAACACGGGATACAGGTGTTACGTGATATTTCTATTAAAAATTTAAGTTCATTACCTTTCTCTTCTTCATCCGTTTTGATTCGTTTTTTTTTTTTATTTATCATAATTTCTTCATTGATTTTATTCCTACGATGATTATTGTTTCAATGATTTATCACTGAAGTTATCAAAATTACTTTATGCTTCATTAATTTATGGACAAATTCATTTTAAATATTATTTTTTTGGGTAAATTCGCTAATTGAAATGAAGGGAGAGACTTTTTATCTCACCTGATATTTCGCTGGATTTTTTTTATCGAACAATAAACTTATGAAATTTTAGTTCAACTTTTTTAAAATAATTATTTATGAATAAATGGGAAATATTACAAGCCTTATTTTTAAGACAGACAAGTCTTTTTTTTTTTTCATGGACTCATCATGTGTTGGATTAACGTACATATAGCTGTCTAATGTTTCGATTCAATTTAAAAAATGAACAGAGCCATAACAGACACTCTTTCTTATACAGCAAAACGGTAGTCGAAACCCAAAACAACACATCTCGGTTTCTTTTGAACTTTTATGTGTAAAAAAAATTAAAAAAAAATTTATATTTTCCTTCTTCAACCATTTTTTATACGTCAATATGAAATAAATTAGTTTTAAATACACTTGAATTTAAAATAAAAAATAAAACATTATTTTTTTATTCATAAAAATTGTGTCTGTAGGTCATCTGATCATAAGCATATAATTATTTTTTGAAATTTAATTTTAAAAAAATTAATAAACCTCTTGAAAATTATAATAAAAAAATTAATTTTTAAATAGCTTTTTTAATATTATTTATTTTTATACTGATTTTATTTCGATGTAAAATTGATGTAATTATTCAACCTAATTCTCATGAAGAAAAAAAAGGTTAAAAAGACATTTGAAAATTGAGTAAATATCGTTTTAAAGGCTAGACTATTGCTAGCAAATAACTATTGTCGTTGAAAAAATTATTTATGTGCTAAATTTAAAATAGAATATTGTGAAAATAAAGGAAAAACAGTTGGTGTTTAAGTGACTGACAAACTATATACTTTCATTTAAAATTTCGAAGAATCTACTGTTTCAACAAAATATAATGAGTATACTATACAAAAAAAATTGAAAAACTAAATTTATTTTTGTATTTCAACTGTTTTTAAATAGAAAATAAAAATATTTTTATATATTTATTCATTTATCATAGATTTTTTACAACAAAAATATATGACTAATTATTTTAATTGACATTTAAAATATATTCTTTTATTTTTTCTATTATCTTTTTAATTTTTTTTCTTTTCAAGTTATATTATAATAATTATGGAATTAATTTCATGAATATTTATTGAGCATTATAATAGCATGGTAGAATCTCACTTACTTTTCCATATTATTTTTATTTCTTCAATTTGTGTCATGGACACAAAAATTATATTAAATTCAATCCATCAAAATTATGAACGTTTCATAAAGAGAATTTTGATAGAATTAATAATATGAAATATATCAATTCCACAACTTTTGGAAAAACTACCAAAACTATTTTGTTTACAAAGACGACTGGTAAAATTACAAAGCCAATATTAAATGCAAAATTACCATATTACATTATAATTTTACCAAGGGGGCTCGCAACTAAAACTTCCTAACATTCGTTGGTAAAACCACACTATAAATTTTTAACTCTATAGAGTTTTATCTCTTTCGATGATCTCGTGCCGCAATAATTTTTCCAACTATGGGCTAAATAAAAAGTAATGCCGGTGAAATCATTCAAAGTATTTTCAAAATGCCCAATATATTTTTACAATTTCTGTTACAAATTTTTATTGTTGTTGTTTAGAATAATAACAAAATAACTTATTCGTTTGTAAATATATATAAATATGTATTTGTATTCGAGTTGAATGAACTCAAAAATAAATAATTTATGAATATAAAAAGTAATAGTTTGATGCAGTATCGTAACAGATGCATATTATAAAATAACAATTGGTATTCATCAGAACAAGTGACATTTTTCACTCAGATAAAATCATTTGAAATAATTTCTTTTATTATAATTTTTGGTAAATTATTATTATTACTAATTGACTGTTTATTTTCAGTATTTTTTATTTATAATATCATTATATCGACATGATATATTTTAAAATTATTATCTTTTTTTTTTATATAAAAAAGTTTTTCCTGAAATCTGTCAATTAGCTCAGCTCAAAAGGATGAAGACACTTGTCAGCCAGGTAAAACTACTTGAAAATAATATCACTTAATCTTCAATACTTGAAGCATTTTTTTTTATATATTTCTTCTTCTTGATTTTATGTTCAAACTCATCTTGACTTTAGTCTCGGCTTCCGTTTGAATCCTCAAAGAAGCAAAGAAAAAAAAATGATTTGTAATTTATCTATAATGATAATTGTAGTTGGCATCTCCCAATTATTTATTATTTGATAGAAAAATTACGTTTTTATTTTTGGTAGTATTAATTGAAATTAAAAATGCTTGTTAGTAGACTTTAACGTGTCGGAAATACAACTTGAATATTTCAAAGAAAGATCAAAAGCAACAAGGGATTCACCGTCATTTAAAATTCTTAAGTTTCATCTTCCGGATAATAATTGAAAGACAAAATACCACTGTTTTTATTTCTATCAATTATCCAGTATTTTCACGATGCAAGAAAAATAATTTTACTAATTTATTTTTCTTTAATTTCTTTTGATTTTTCTTTATCATTAGTGACAGGATTTTTTTTTTCCTCAAAAGAAAATTATCAGTTATTTTTTAATAACTCTTTTTACTCGGCATTTAAACTTCTTCCACATTCAGCTTCCGTTAATATCCCTAAAAAATGGAATACTTACTTAAAAAAGTAAAGTTTAAAATCCAAACTAATTGCTGTTTTTTTATATTTTTAAATATAAAATACTTGCGAGTTTTTCAAGTATCGGAAACGCAGTCGGGAAATTTTTTTTTTTACATATTGCATTATAAATGTGAGTGATTCATCGATGAACAATTATTATCTGATTATTATTTAATAAATAACCAATAAATAATTATTATTAATACAAAATCTTTAAATAAAAATAAATCACTCAAACCACCAACGTCTAAAAAAACATCAACATCATTATTAGCATGACCATTTCCATTTTCTGTACCATTTTCTGCATCTTGTTTCTCACAAAGTGCCATATCAGTTATTTCTAACAAATGTGAATAAACTTGAGCAAGTTTATTTACTGGCTCCATATTTAATGTAAAAAAATAACAGCCAAGATAAGCTTGTCCACGTAGTCTTCCAATTATTCTGGCATATTTATTCTCATCTCTGTCTTCAGTTTCAGGCCAACGCGTTGCTGTTATTGATCCTATTATAATTTAAAACAAAACAAAAGAATAATTATTAGTTGATGTAGTATATATAAAAAATTAACAAATGAATAGTCAAAGATACCAGTTTCATCCTGAATTTCTTATGATACTTATGTTGCAATCCTCCTGGAGTTGGCATTGAATATGATTCATCCATAAATCCATTGGCTCCATTATTGACTTATCATTTTTTAATTTCACTTGAATATTAAGAAAAAATAGATTAACTTCTCAAATTAAACTATTTTTATCAAATAAATCTTTTGTTGTTTCCAAAAACAATATTTTTCTTTGCTAAAAATCAAAACACAAATAACACAAATAAGATAAACTCTTTTAAATTCAAATATTTCAATATTTTTTTTATTATTTGAAAAAATTCGTTTCAGTATAATATGATAATTAAAATATTCAGAATATTTATCACGTTATTTATTGAAATAATACTATCATAATTTCGAGACACATCATTTAAAAATTACCAGCTCATTTAAAAAAGAAAGAAAATTATGTCTTCCGTTTGTGATAATAAACAAATAAAAATTGCAAACTTATTCACAGATATTATCTGACAACAACAATAAGCCCTTTTATTATTTATTTTTATTAATTGTTCAATTTTAAATTGATGAAAATCTTTTTCGTATTTTCCACAAAAAAACATTCAATACTTTTTTTTAAAAAAAAAAAAAAGCAAAATAAACTTCTTATCAATCTACAGATACATACATACATACAAATTGTTTAT
This sequence comes from Aphidius colemani, assembly GCA_030523065.1. NCBI lineage: Eukaryota > Metazoa > Arthropoda > Insecta > Hymenoptera > Braconidae > Aphidius > Aphidius colemani. The sequence goes on from JAPYYR010000794.1 coordinate 39,723, forward strand.
TTATATTTCATTAATTATTAATAAAAAGCTAAAGCTCGTCGTACAAAATGCATCATGATCAACAAATCACGATGAGCACAATGAGCTTGTCTTCATCTCTCTCAAAAACACAAATGAAATATTGCAAATATTTCATTTTTTTATTTCATCTTTTCATATTTTTATTATGCACTGTTATTTATTATTATTTTATAATTTACAGCAATTTTAGCCAAATATTTAAAACAATTGAAAAAAATATATATATTTTTTTTTAAAACCACATTTAGTACGTTGTTGCTGTTGTTGTTGTTTTTTTTTTTAACGCAATTTTATTTTACGTAAAAATAAAAAAGTAAAATAATAAGAATATTAACTATTAATAATAATGAAAAAATAATTTTAGTTTGCTGCAATAACAGCAGTTGTTGATGAAGATGAAGAAGATGATTTTTTCTTTAGTACAATGTCCTTGATATTTAAATTGACTTTTTCTTTTCGTGGTGGTGGTACTGATTGAAGACAAAAACGTTTGAAGGCTTCCAATTCGCGTTCAGCATCATCCATTTCACCATCCTCGAGGTCTATATCTTTTGGCGTGAATACGCTCTCTGTAAAATATTATCTCTCAGTATAAATAATAAGCTCAATATTGTAATTTTTATTTTAAATTTAAGGTACAATTTTATGTATTATCTTTATTTATTTTTTTGTTTATTTAAAAGGTCTTTATTATTTTTGGAAGTCAGTCGAATAAATTGTCGGGAAAAAAATATATAAAGACTTTAAAAAAAATATTGATTTTATTGTCAATAAAATTCTCCAAAATATATATATATAATTGTAGAACATAATTATATAAATTAATTAGAGTATATTTTGAAAATTTACATAGTAAAAATTATTAACAATAAGCTAGACTTTTTTTTATGACTTGAAACGTTCGAAATATTTTATAATAGAAAAAGCGAATAGATAAAGAAAATATTTGAAAAAAAAAAAAAAATGAATTACAAAATGATTTATCATTATTCCTCACCAACAAGATTCCAATCATCACCACTAGGTCTCGTACCATTTCCACGTTTTTTCTTTTTTTTTCCTTTTCCACTTGTTGGTGTTGTTGGTGTTGTTGAAACATCATCATTTTTAAAAGAACTATCTGGATTTTTAACTTTAGTCAATGTGACACTTGTACCTTTCAAGTTGATACCATTTTCAGGTATTGCTTGGCCATTTACTAATTTACTTATTTGTATATTTGCAAGTCCAGTTATACCAGTACAATCTGGTGTTAAACGACTACGTAATTCAGCAAGACTCGATGTTATCATGCCATTTGTATTGGAAATATTATTTATTGATGTTTGTGGTGTTGATGTTGTTGTTGTTGTTGAAGTTGATATATCACCTTTTACAATAAAATCTGGTTTTGGTGATGGTGATAGACCAGCATTCATTGCTTGTTGGAGAGCTGGACTTCGTATTGTAACCATACCATTTTCAGCAACTTTTATTATTGCTGCCTGTTGTGTTGCTTCCATTTTAGGAGGTGCAGGTCCAAATGCTGGATTACGTATTGTAACCATATTTGTTGTTGGATTATGAAGTATTTTAGCATTATCATCATTTTCAAAATTATCTGAAGTTTTTTGTGGCAATCGATTTGGGCTATTTTTTTTTTTCTTCTTTTTTTTACTTGCTGTTGATGATTGCTGATTATTATCTTTTGTATTTCCTGAAATTTAATAATGAAATAAATGTATTTTCATTGGACAAGTTTAAATTATAATTATTATAAATATTCAAGTTACGTGTCATTATTTTAAATGTGATTTTATGCAAATGAGATAATAATTTTATTTGAAATGAAAAAAATTAATTATTCACTACATGAAGCAACGTTTCAAACATTTTTTGTCGTTTTAAAAATTTATCATTTCCTTTAAGAATAAAATGTAATTTTTTTTTAAATAAATGAAGTTGACTAAACGAGTTTTAAGCTTTACATATTTACAACTCATCAAACTAGCCGACTTTTTTCCATAGAAAAATATAATACATTAAATAAAAATAAAAACAAATAAGTAAAATTTAATTATTAATGAAAATACATTCTCACCTTTGTCAGTATTTTTAGGTATCAAATCTTGTTTTAATTTTCCAGTATCAACGACAATAACATTACCACCAGATTGTGAACCAGAATAGTTTGATTGCACACCAGACATTGGTGCAGCAATTATTGTTGTTTGTTTTTGTGGTGCTTGTTGATTCTTCAATGATTGTGATTTAATTGGGAATATATTTGCTAGTGTATCAACTTTTGTAATTGTTATACCTGGTGGTAATTTTAAATTTTCAATATTAATCTTTGATTTACCTTCATTCATTTTATTCACACTATTAATGTCATTCAATGATGAATTATCAACTGACAATTTTGCATCATTAATTTTCTTTTGTTTCGATAATTGTAATAAATTTTGATTTTTTGTTAATGGTATTTTTTTAATATCATCTTGTTGTTTTATATTTTTTTGTTTGGCCAAATTATTATTTATTTTACCAGGTAATTGTTGATTATCAATTGTATTTTTATCATTTTTTTTATTTGTTTTTTTAGATGTTTCAGTATTTGTTATATTTTGTTGAATTTTACTTTCAACAAGTGGCTGAACTTTATTATCTTTTTTATTATTATTATTTTTTATTATTACTTCTTGTTGTTGATAATTATTTTTACTATCTTTTATTATATTTTTTGGTGAATCATTATTACTAATTGGCTGTTTGTTTTCAGTATTTTTTTTATCCTTTTTAGTTTTTTTATTCTTTTCATCAATTTTTATTATTTTTTCATTATTTTTTTGTTTATCAATTAATGATTGTTGTTGGTTTGATTTTTTATCATTATTTTTTTGTACCTTTAATGTACTTTGTTGTTGTAATTTTTGTGTTGCTGTAACATCTGTATTATCAATTTTATTTTTCTTTTTCTTTTTACCAGTTGTTTGCTGTTCATTAGATGGTTCTTTTGTTTGTCCATTAATAAGTGTAAATAAAACTTTATCTTGTGCTGGTGTTTGTCCTTTGAGTGTTATTGTAACTGTTGGCTCAGCAAGATTTGATTCCATTACTCTTTTAATTGTAACTATTTGTGGTGGTTGTGGTGGTTGTTGTTGTTGTTGCTGTTGTTGTTTTACATTATCATCTGTAATATTTTCTTTTTCCTCATTTTTCTTTAATTGACGTTTCAATTTTTGTCTTTCTTTTTTACTTAATGGTACTGCCGGCAATGATTCTTCTGGTTCTTGTTTTATCATTTTTTTACTTTCTTTATTTTCGACTTCTTCAGTTATCTTATCATTATCAATAATACCTTTTTTTTTTAATTTTTTAGAATTACCATTTAGTTTATTTTCTGTTATAATTTTATTATTTTTCAATTCATTTTTTTTATTTTTTGTTATTTCTTTATTATTATTATTATTATTTTTATTATTACTGTTATTACTTAGAGCTGTAGATTTTGTTGATGATGTTTCAGTTTGTACTGTTGGTATTATTGATACTTTTGGTAAATTTTTATTATTTATATTTTTTTGTGATAATGATTTACATGAATCAACAACAGTTATCGTAACTTCTGGTGTTTTTTTTTGTATTTCAGTTAATTTTTGTTTTTCTAATTCATCTTGTTCTTTTTTTAATAATTCATCAAGTTTTTTTTGTTTCTGTCTTGCTTTTTTTTCACTTTTTTTAATGTCCTTAATATGTTTATCACTATTATTTTTATTATTTGAACCTTCAATAAATTTAACAAGTAAATCTAAATCTCTTTTATCATTTTGATTATTTTTCGAGTTATTATTTGTTGATTTTAAAATTGGTGCAATTGGTCTACCATGTGTATCTGTTGCAGTAAAATTTTGTTGTTGTATTTTACTTAATAATGGTGTATTTAAATTCATTAATAATGATGAATCATCTTTTGTTGCTAATTTACATTTTTTAGCTTTCTTTTTAGTTAATAATTGACGTAATCTTTCTCTCACTTCATGAAAATTACGACTAACTTGTGCGGCTGGCTGTACCTCATGTCCAAATACTTCACAATAACAACAATCACAATGTTTTGAATTATCACGAGCTGTTGAGCAACTTGTTGAGCATGAATCATCATGTGAACTACCAGAATCAGATAATTCACCAGAATTATTATTATCATTCTGTAACAAATCATTCGTTGATAATTTTTTAATTGATATTCCCATACTTCTTGATTTATGACATGAATTATTATTTCCATGTGACATACATCTGCCTCCAAGACAAATAATATCTGGATTGTCTTGATTATCAATTGCTATATTTGGTGTTTGTGTTGTTGAATTTTTCATCTGTACTTGTGGTGGTGGAGATGATGAAGATGAAGATGATGACGATGATGAAGACGATGATATTGTATTTGTATTTTTTTTACTATTAATATTATTTTTTATATTTTTAATTTTATCATTTTTATTAATTCCAACAGAACATAAATTTTTTTTAGTGTCTGTTAATGATTCAACTTTTGATTTTTTACGTGTCATAAAATCGCGTTTTTCACGTAAACATGGACATACAGATGCTGGTAAATATCGTACATCAAGTGTACATAAACATGGTGGAAATGGTAATAAACCACGATATGTTGTACCTCGCCATTCACCTAAATGAAATTGTATACATTGACAATCTTTTTTATTTTTATCTTCAATAAATTTTCTACATTCATCAACAATTGGTGTTGATGATGTTGATGTTGATACTGTTGTTGTAGAATTAGATTTTTGTGACAATATTGGATGTGAACAATCACCAAAATCATTTCTACCACCAACAACTAAATATGATACCCATGATAAATCAACACATTTTGAACATTGAATATCTGAATCATTTGTATTATCAGTTGGACGACTTAATACAAGCCATGATGCAACTTGATAACTAAAATAAAAACATGATAAACTATTTTTAAGTCTTTCAATAATTTCCTCAGTATTTTGTGAAAAATCCAAATCCAAATGTGATTCTGCGTCAAGACCATCAATACCAAGTGTACCACATGCCATTATTTGATACATTCTTTCAACCCAAACATCTAACACGCAACGTATATTTTGTATATTTAAACTTTTTTTATCAATTTTTAATTGTAGCTTTGGTTTTTTAAAATATTCATTTGTAATATTTTTTGTAATACCAAAACCAGGTATATGAGATTTTTTTTTTAAATCCATTATTATTATTTCATCAGTTGTATTTAATTTCCAATTAATTGTATGAATAACATCTGATTTCATTATTTGAGCTACTTTTTCAGCACTATATTGATCAATTTGCAATTCTTTTTCTGGCCATAAACCAGCAATTCTCATCATTTCATCAACAAAACCAAGATAGCGTTCAAGAAGTACTTGATAACCTTTACCTTTACGTGGTTTTCTTAATTGACATACAACTGATGGTAATATATTTCTAATTGTTGGCTCATAAAAATAAATATAATTTTGATATAATTTTTTATTAAAAAATTCCCATGTTAAATCAAATTTACTTAAATGACGTTCTTCAAGTGGTTTCAGTAATTTTGATACATGTACTGCTGTTGATATTAATATATCATAACCATTTAAAAGTCCTAAAAGTTTGAATTATTAAATTATCATTATGTTTATGATGTATATTTATTTTTGATACTTACTTGTTAAAAATACTTCAGCAATTCTAGCAAGATTATTATTTTCCAATGGATCCATTATTCTTATTTTTAATTCAACAACAAATTCTTGTGTTTGTATGACAAGCATCAGAAATAATAAATGTGGATTTTTAAGTGATAATTCATCAACAATTTTTTGTAATTCAGCATATTCATTTGGATCACATTGATAGGTTGATAAATTTGGTACAGTTAATGATTCCATTGCTGCATTAAATATACAACGTATATATTTACGAATTTTCAATCCTTGTTCTTGCCATTTCCATACATCATTGACTTTTTCATATAGATATTTTCTATATTTATTCAATTGAAAAACACAATTAAACACATTAAAACAACAATTAATCATTTAATATATATTTTTTGTTTTTTACCTTTGAATTTTACAAATTTTACATGAACATGTCCCTTCGTGTCTTTCAAATGGCGTTTCTTGTGTTTCATTTTCTTTGCCATTTTTTAAATTTGAAGGACTCTCTCTTAAATCCTGTTAAATAAAATAAAAATATTTAGTTTTTTTTTAAAAAAAAATACACTTGAGTCGTCACTGAGTGATTCAGTGGTTATTCTTTTTAAATTGATTTTTTTTTCTTCACAAGTAAATTACAAAATTTCCTTGAACTTAAAAATTATCTCAAGGAAATTTATTCATTTTCATCATTTTATTTACTGCAATTTTAATGACCCCACACAACGATGTACAAATATATGTAATAATGATAATAAAAATAATAATGTATATTAAATATATTAAAAAAAGTAAAAGTACCATTTGGAATGACTTGGGTGGTGGTGTTTCAGGGACAACTTCATGAGCATCTGATGCACCATCTGCCTCTTGTCTTTTATGACAACATTCATCATCAGAATCAGTACTTTCATATTTAAATGATGCATCTTGATTATTGATAATTGTTTCTTTAGTTAAAATATCACCCATTCCAATACAACTTTTTTTAATTGTCTTGTCCCAGTGACTTTCCGTGTCGTCGTTGCCACTCATTATTTTTACAATGTCTCACTTTTTTTATAGCAAACAAACACTATAATATAACAACAATAATACTTTGATTGTAATTTTAAATATAAATCAATTTTCTAAACAATAATTGATACTTATTGTATATAATTGATTAGAATTTTTTTTTTTTTTCAATAAGCGTACCGCGTAAACACCAATACACATCGTGTTTCTGCTTACAGAGTCAACATTGGTTCAATATGGCTGCCATCGTATTCTTTGTCTCACTTTTATTTATGTTTTTTTTCTCTTTTTCTTTTTTTTTAATGTTCTTGTTATTGTTATTATTGAAGTTGTAATACTGAAATTGCTAATGTAGTTGGACGAGTCATCACAAGATAACGCTACTAGTAAAGTACACAACATAACAATATTACTGAAAGTTTTTTGTGGTTATCACTGTTGCGCAGTATGAGTATACAGGCATATACGCATGCGTAGTGACAGGATCTAGTAAAGTTCTACCTCAAGTTA
>JAPYYR010000795.1:0-29754 GCA_030523065.1 Aphidius colemani
TCTAAGTAAATTATTATGGAAGTTATGAGACTTCTTTTAAAAACATGGATAGAAAACAATACTATGGTGGGACGCTTCGCGTCTATCCCACCTCCGTAATAACTTTATGAATAAATTCAAAATTCATATCTTAAAAATGACATGGATAATCTATTCAAAAAACTGTAATTATTTGATGATAAAAAATGTAAAATTCGAGTGATAAGTAATAAGTTTTTACCATTTAAAAAAAATTCTGATTAGGAGATGTACATGATTTTTTTATCATTATTGAAATGATGAATTATTATTGTGTGTAATTGAGGGTGAGATTTGAATCTCCGGTGGTGATGATGGTATGACAAATGTGACAAAATAATTTTGTGGTTTTGAGTTTAATTGAACAATTTTCAATCAAATGAAATTGTACTTTGCTTTATTATTCAAGTGGGATACACATCACTTGTTTATTCAAAAAAAAAAATACAAAATTAACAATTTAAATGAATAAAGTGATAATAATATTGTTATATATTAAAATTAATTATAAAATGATAATTGTTTTTTAGTATTATATGAGACAGGGTTGCATGGCAGTAATGTCAACAACATGGATTGCCAGTATGGCTATTTTTGGAATGCTTGTATTACCAAGTGGTGGATATTATTTTAACAACTCTGGTCTTCTTGCTTGTGAGCCATTTTTTTCAAGAGCATCATTCAGGTAATAATGAAAGCAAAAAGTTAATTGCCATAAAAATATTTTGTATATTTATAAATTTACATTTTATTTTGTGCTAAAAGAATTTTAGCATGTTGCTGTTTTTATTTTCCAACAACAATGGTACTTATGTACTGTTATGGATCAGCATTTCATGTCAACAAATTGAGACTAAAAAGAGTCGTTTGTGTTAATGCACCAGAAGTTGTTAGCAGTGGAAATATTGAACGTGTAAGTAGTTACTATTTTTCTATGATTTATTATTTTAATTTTAGATAAACGTTATGTTTATAAATATACATGGAAATTGTTCAAGAGTTTGTTACACGTGTTAAAAGTTTGAGTAACACACTGAAAGGATCTTTCGAAACTTTGTCAAGTATCAAAGTTTAAAATATCATAAAATATTAAATTTCAAAGTCTTGATTACAGGTTGTATTATTGTATTAAATATAATATATTATGATATTCACTTTAAAATAAGCTAAACTGATTTTACGTTAGTCAATTTTATATACAAATTATATTTTTTTTAAATGATATATATTTGTATATATTTCGTTTTGATATATATAAATATTTGGTCATAAATTTATAAAAAAATGACGTATGATAGTCGAGTTGAATATCGTTTGAAAGCGAAAAAATTGTATATCAAATTGTTGGTTCAACAACTCTTTTGTCTACCTCGGTATACATGGAATAAAAAAAAAATTGTAGTAATTTTTTCTCTTCTTCTTTTTGTTACACAATCGTAGACTCATTGAAATTAACCAGATAAATTTGTATTTAAAGTTGTATTTTTTATATTAAAAATCTGTAGGATTGAAAAAGAGTCAAGTTTTTTAGCTAATTTTATTATCAAGTATAAATAAATAAAATGAATAAATAGATTTCATAAAATATTTGAAAGCTAAACTGAAGTCAAACTTTAAAAATGCTTGGGCTATTTACAAGTGTGAAACCTTAAAAATAGTAAAATATTCTCATTAAAAAAATAACCCTTTAATTTTAATTACCTCATGGCTCTTTATTACAACAAAAGCTCCAAGCTTTTTTCTATTATCAAAGATATTTCAACCATATGTTATCTCTCATGAAAAAATATTTAATACACTTGATATCTTTTGAGCTTTTTTTGTGCTTTTTCTAGATTAAATTCAACATTGACCATCAATATTATTTTCAAATCATTATGTATATTAAAAAACCATAAATCAACGAGTCATATTAACTGATAAAAGAAAAAATATATATAGCTAGAAGCTCCAACGGGTTTTATCATAATCCATAGTGCAATTCATTATTTCCACATCCGAAATGAATAGAGGGTTGATGAAAGAAAGCTGACGCTTCGTACTGTAAATGGTCGTCTAAGTGTGGTAAAAGTCATCCGGAATAAAACCAGATTCACGAAGAAGAAAATGCAAAAAAAAAAATCTTAAATGGCAAGGCGGTAATTGCCTCCAAGAACGGAGAAATAAAAATAAAATAAAGTCGTGATGATTTTATCTATTAATCGATTATTTAACATGATTTACAGGCAAAGAAAAAATCTCATTTTTATAAACTGATTTTAAATACAATTGAAAAAAACAATTGAGAAAGTAAAAAAGCAAAATTATTAATTTCTCTATTTTTAAAAATTAAATATATATTTTTTAATTTGTTTTGTTAGGTAAATGTATAAACAATTGAATATTTATCTTAGTTATTTCCATATGCATACTGTATAAATAAATAGAAAAAAAAAAAAAACAATTCAAAGTGTAAAACCGACAAATGCTCATGAAAATTCAGTGCATTCCACTTTTAGATTTCAATTGTATTATTATCAGTTAACTTACAATACAATGGTACAAAAGCATCCTCGTCACGCCTGCCAACAGAGCAATCACCATTTCCCAAGCTTCACTTTATGGACAATACAATTTTCCTCAGCTACATCTACAAAGCACTAACATACTCATCCAAAAAACCAACAAGCCAACCAACTTGTTCTTGAAAACATATTTAAAATATATTTATTATTTTGCTTTATTTTTATATACTCAGCATTTTTTTTATTCCCTAAATTCTATTTTATCTCCAAAGAGTTATTTTTATTTTTTGAATTTTAACATTTTATAAACTTTATTTTATGTCGATGAAATTGTGAATACTTCAAGTGGAAATAATTGTTTTATCGTTGAATTTTTTTATTAATATTTTCTGATATTTATACAATAATTTTGTTGAAATTTAAATATTTTATATTATTTTTTTAACAAGTTAATTATTTGAATTTTATTTTAATTTTTAAATATTTTCTCCCTAAAGCTCGTCTTTTACTTATATTTCATTTTTTTTGCTTCGAATTTAACATCAATTTTATTGTAAAAAAAGCTTTTTCTTTCAGATTTAAAATTATTTTTATATTCTTGTTCAATTTATATTCAAAGTAAATCCTCAATGTACATATTTTTCGTTGAAAAAAATCAAATAAAAAACAAAATCATTGACAGAAATACATATTGAGTAATGTGACAAACGTATTTCTCATTTTTCTATTTATTTCTTAATATTTCTGTATATAATATACTTCAGTGCTCGAAATAATATATAAACGTAAAAATTTATTGTACTGTATATACACAAAATGTATTTCCAATGCGAAACTTTACAAAAAACCCAACAAGAATTTATTTTCCAATTTTTAAAAATCACGTATACAGTAATTTTTTTTTACTTATCTTTTACTTTATCTTAATTATTCCTTCAATATAAAATAAATTTGACAAGAAATATTTACTCAAGTTGTTTATAAATAATAAAAATAAATTATTTAAATTTTTTTAAATGACATCTCAGTTACATTTTTAAGTATTCAGATCATGCTTGTACAATTATAAGAGGCTTGAGATAAAAGATAAAAAGAATTTAAAGCCATTATCAAAAGTACTTTGACGCGTTGAAGGATTACGAAAGTTCGTGTTCTATCTAAAAAAATTTTTTTATCATTTAGTTTCACTGCAGTTACTTGAACAATCCTGCAGGGATTTGATTTTTTTTTCTAATCCTACTCTGATATGTCTAGTTTTTTATTTTATTTTATTTTTTTGGCTGCTCTTTCAGTGACCATTATCTTTTATATATTTTTTTTTTTCTCGTTTCAGTTCACTTGATGCTATTTATTTTTATTTTTTTTTCGCCAAATTTGTTCTTTTTTTACCACTGATTTTCGTTGTGTAAAATCGGTGATTGCCCATGGCACTTGATGCTCCAATTTTTGAAAAAAAAGAAATAAAAGTTTTTTTATTTTTTTTCAAATAAATTTATAATATATAAAATAAAAAGCCTTCGGGGTTGGTGATTAGAGTGATCGAAACTAGTTAGTTTAAAACTCCTCGATTATGAAGTTTGAATTATTTTTTTTTACTGCTATTTTATTGGTTTACAATTTTACAATTCAAGTTTTGAATTTCATATTTTATATTGTAAATGGATAACCAATAATTTTTTGAAATATGACTTCTCGGGATTTTTGATAAAAGAGATAATAAAGTCGTCATAAAAAGGAAAAAGAAAAATTGATATGAGAATTGAGATAAGATTTGTATGTGATTTGAAAAAGTTGAAAATACTTTTGTTTGCAGATGTATTTTTATGGTAAATTGTAGCTTTACGTATTGGATGTTGGATAGTATTTTTTTCAATACGAAATATCATGACAGATTGATGAATTTTCTTTTGTAAAATTTTCATGTATATATTTCCTTTTGGGTGTAGTTTATTGAATTTTTTTTTGTGCTTTTTTTACAGTTGATGGTACATGAGCGAAGATTGTCAACGTCTGTATCAAGAACAATGGCAGCAATGAGTCTTGGTTTTATTGTGATGGTGACACCGTGGACAATTCAGGAAGTCGTTGTTGCTTGCACAGGAAGTAAGCCACCTCCTTTTCTCGATTTTCTGGCTACATGGTTAGCTTTATCAAACAGCTTTTGGAATCCATTTCTCTACTGGTTATTGAACAATCATTTTCGTCGAATTTCACGAGATCTTATTTATACCAAGGTTAATATATACATTTTTTTTGCGACATAAAACATTTATAAACAGCGAAAAATCAAATGGAAAAATTAAAATGAAATCCTTCTCCCTATTTTTCTTCTTTTTGTAATTTTGAGTCAACTTATTTGAAAAAAAATTTAGAAAAATATCAAATAGATCTTTAGAAACATTTGTCTACTTTTTTACTGTTTTTTTTTTTTTTCGATTTTTTTTTAAAGTAAGGAAGATCGCCAAGTCGGCACCATCACCAAAAACATATATAAATTTATAAAAAAGAAAATAAAATAAATAAAAAAAATATTTGCAAGTCCTGTGGGTGAATTTTGTGTTCACCGATAGTTTTACTGGTTCAACGTTTTTCCCACTGATTTACGAGCTAGAAAAGAAAAACGATTCTCCATGGCTCGCCTTGTTTCCTGACACAACCACATATATATATTTACTAGGACATTCAGACAAGCAAAATAATTTACAAATGAATTTTTACTTTTTATATATTAAAAATAACAATTATTTTTAATTTAAATAAAACAATAATTTATATATTTTTTTTAATACAGATTTTGTGCAAACAAAAACCAGTTGGTCCAAAAAAAAATTGCTGTTCAACGAGTACTGGTGGTCTTGATGTTTGTAGCATTGGTGGATATGATTTGTCAGGTAATAATTATATTTTTCAACTACTTGATGAGTACGAAATGAATTTTCGTTCAGCTTGTTTTTTTCATTTTATTTTTCGGCTTGTAAAATTAATTATTTTGGTGAATTCATTATGAATGGATCATTAACATACCCATAATGATCTTTTTTTTTTTCCTTATTAACACACATGTAGTGGCTCTGATGTTGTCGATAATTGACTTTAATAATGCGGTGAAATATTATCGCCAATGTGATTTGAGAAAATCAATACAATCAGCTGTTTTTTTTTAAAGTTAATGATTTAATTTAAATATTGGCAAATTCAATAATAATCGTTTAACTGTAAAAATGATTTTTGCAAGGAATAGATCGATGCTCAATGGATCATTGCTCAATGGCACGATGTTCAACACCATCATTAGTGACTACACCACCTCCATTACCATGGGAATCAAATCATAGCATTTGTAATAGTGAAATATCAGTAACGTGAGTCAGGAATGCCACCACGCAAACGGAAGATGCAAGTTCGCCAGAAGAAGCTAGTTAGTATCACGTGGTGGCAAAAATTATTTATTATAAAAATCAGACAAAAATATTCAATTGTATTTGTAAACAATTGTAGCAAAAATCTATTATGATTATAAAGCACGCACACTTTTGGCGTAAAAGTATGCAGAAAAAAAATTTGTTCTGTACAAATAAAATGATTTGTTCTATATTTATTTGAGATAAACGAAAATTTAATTAACAAAAATAAAATTAGTTATTTGTAATTAAATTACAAGGTTAATTGTTTATTTAACCAAAAATATTAAAATTCTTTATCTCACATATATTCAATTGATTTGAGTAGGTTTTTGTCTGAACGAAATTTTTATTAAAATAACAAAAATATAAACAATAAAAATAGCTAAATATACAAGAAATTAAAACGAAATTTCAATAAAGCTTCTTGAAAAAAGAAACTAATGATTGAAATATGTTTTGGTATGAATAATCCAAGTGGAGGATTATCTTTTGTATTCATTAAAAATGCAGTCGATCAAAGATTATCTTTATAATCAAAATTTTTTTTAAAATCATTGAATGCTTACACTGCCCCAAAGTATAAAAATCAAAAATTAAATATAAAATCTTATGAAAAAAAAAAAAACGCACATTTATATTTCAATCAAAAATAAAAATAACTACAAAAAAGTAAGCAAAAAAAAAATCTAGGAGTAATATTTTTTACGTTTTTTTTTTTTCTATTTTATTTCACTTTTCATGTTACCTCATTTTTTTTCATACTATTGAATCATTGTTATTGTTATATTTTTTTATCCAGCATAAAGTTACGCTCCATTAAATTTAACTGTATAAAATACTGGGAGCAAAAATGGAGAATACATTCAAAGGATGTTTTATAAATTTTTAGGTGTAGTAGAAACCAAGCGAAAACATGTTTTATTATTTTATCTCTTTTTGTAGTCATTGTTTGCTATGAAATTTTGAATTTTATTTTGAATTTGCAATGTATATTTATATGTGTGTATGTTAAAAAAATGGAGAAGTAAAAATAAATAAATAAATAAATAATTAAAAAATAATAAAAAATTGAGTAAAATAAAAAGGACAAATATAGGTTTATCTCGAATTAATTGAGGTGGAAATAAAGGGTTTAGTTAAATAACATTTGTGCAAAAATAATAAAAGAAAAAAAAGTTTTTTTTTTTATAATTTAGCTGTAAGAGAATAAAATTATAAAAACTGTTGGCATAAATTAAGAAGTGTGCATGAGTGGTTTAAATTTATTAAACTAAAATTGTAATGAAATGATTGAAGTGAAATTTTAATGTTTAAAATAATGAAAAAGCATTGAGGAAGAAAAAAGAAAAAGAAGAGAAAGAGATTGTGTGGAAAATGATTTTATCTGTCGAGAGAAAATTTATGAAGAAAAGCTCTCAATGTTGGTAAGCTTTATCCAACATGCTGGAAAGGCCAAGTGACAGTAGGATAATAGTTATCTATCGAGTTAGACAACAAGAGATAAATGCTATTGTAGAGAGATATTTTTAGTGATTGTCAAATGTCAAATTAATTATGGAACTTAATGAGTATGACATGGTATTAAATCAATCATGTTGGATTTAACATGACAGCCTTTACATGTAAAATAAAAAAAATATAAATAAATTTCGATTGTGATTTTTTGTTTCGATTCAACAAAAAATTAATGACGTTGTTATTGAGTATCACCATTAACAACAACTAAATTAAATATCCTAAATAGAAGTTTTCTCAGCCAAAAGATCCTGAGCAAAAACAGCAAAAAGAAATAATACGAAAGGCAATTTGTTCGAAATATAAATAGCTAAGAATACAAATCATTCGAAATACAATTAGTCAGAAATTCAAAAAATACGAAATGCAATTTGTTCGAAATCTAAATAATTCGAAATACAAAAATTGAAGTACAAATAATATTCAGGGGCTTCATACTTCATACTTTCCAGCTTGGCGTTTGTTTCTAACTACGACAAAGATACACAAGAACATATACACAGCCACCTTCTTGTAATAATAAATAAAATATATTTAAAAGGATGAGAATTATCGGTTGATAAAGGATGTATTAAATATATTGGAATCATTTTTGTCTCAATGTTGTTTTATAATGTATACAGTTTTGAAATCTCTCAAGTTTAGTAATAAATATTTTTAATTGTTCAGTTTTATAAAATACTAGTAGAGAAATGGCACGTTCTACCAAAAAAAGATTATTTTAAATCACACATTCAGACTTTTTTTTACATTCACATTAATAATCTCTTCATCTGACACTTTGTCTTTTTTTTTTTAGCAATAATAACTCGAGTCATACATCGACAACAATGTTCAGCTTTTTTTTTGCTTTACAGGGATTATTTAACTTGAAATTAATATCGAGTTTTACAGATGTGAAAATTACAGTTATAAGCATTCTCACAAATAATAAATGTACAGTCAATTTCACTTTTTATTATTGATTAATTAATATCATTTAAAACTGGAATGTTTTTTTTTTTTTTTTCAATCTTTTTAAAATGGAATATTTAATTTTATTTTTTATATTATCTAAAATTCATTTTAAAATGCTATAAATGCTGAATATTTACACAAATTTCTTTACGTTTAAATTTGAAAATTTATAATTTAAATTTTTTGTTATCTTGATCGAAACAAGTATGCAGATAATTTAATTTTTTATTTAAAACAACAATTAATTATATATTTACTATTTTACGATTTTTAAATTTAAAATAATTTTTAACTTTCAATTCACTTTTAATGTTAATAATTATTTACACAAGATAATTCATACTATTTTTCTTAATAATAATATTTTTTTAATAAGCTAGTTACAGTATATACTTTTTGTTAAAAACATTGCAATCACTTTTTGTTTTTGTTTTTTTAAATCGATATGACTTTTCTGCGCAAAACTTTATTTTGTAAACATTTTCTATTTCAATAAAAAGTGCGCGTGACTTATAAGTGTAGAATAAAAAAAAAAAATACAAACAAATCTCTCATAAACACAAACGAAACTATTTTTTAAAATTAATTTCCAAATTATTTCTCATTGAATTTCTATGCCAGCAAACAACACACATTCATAAAAGAATATTTTAAAAAAATCTAATACATTGGCAAATCATCTGGTGATGAGAATGAGACTTGTTATTGAAACAATAATTAAACTTGATGTGAATACATGAGCATTTGCACATACTAAATTATCTCTGTGGTAAACTGTTGGAGGAGGATCTTCTTCACTGGGTTTGCACCATTCACCTCTTGCATGAAATTCAGCCTAAAAAACAATTATCGTTATGTTATCACATCAATAATAATACCACCTTAGAGATAAATGATTTCAAAAGCAAAACCTCTAATAAAAACAATGAAAAAAGTAAAAAAGTTTATTGCAACAGTAACAACGTTTTGATTGAATAAAAAAAACATTTTTTTACCTGACAAATGTCTTTGCAAGATGGACACTTGATTGCTCCTTCATGTAGCCAATCATTTTGCATGATTCTAATGGCAAGTTCTTGACCAGCATGATAACAAGTGTACGTATAATTTGATACCTTGAAAATAATATAAATTAAATTAAAACATTTTTATTCAACAAATAAAATTCAATTGTATATTTATAATTATACTGACTATAATATGTAGTCTTCCATGTTTACAAGAATATTGATAACATCCTGAACCCCAATGTTGCCACTGTCTTGCTTGTTTGCAAGTTTTTTCCTCCCACATACGATCTGTATGCTCAAAGCATCTTGATTTTACTCCATATTGTTCGAGAGCAAAATTTTTCGCAGGCTCTAAATGAACAATCAAAATTAATATTGTATAAATTATTTATTGATTTAATTTTTATAAACTTACGTGGATTATTTTCTTCGTATAAACAATGTGATCCTCGAACGACAATATTTTTAGCTCGCCATGTAAATTCTTGAATATAAGGACAAAAATCAGCCAGTGAAACTGAGCCTCCATAATATTGCACTCTGTCTTTCGGAACATCAGGAATAAAATCAAAGTTCTTGAAGAAAAAATTAATAATTATATCATGAGATTATGTACTTTTTTATTATTCAAATTTATTTATTTATTTTATTTATACCTGATATGTTTTTGGTAATGGTTGAGAATGTTCAACAAGATTACAAAGTGCGACAGAACTACGATCATCAGTGCATTCAGTTCTAAGCGGATCTTGTTTTACTTTGTTACAAAACGGATGAATAAATCTAGTTCTAAAAAAATAATAATAATCACCAAGGAATTAGAAATTTTTTAAACAAATTAATTAATTAATTTGGTTGTGAAAATAGCTTTAATAATTTTATATTATTTTATATTACTTACTTGGGAACTTTATCACTTTACATGATAATTGAGAGCAAAACAAAAGATTTAAAAATATTTTATCATAAAGTAAATAATTAAATTGAATAAATCTAAGATAAAAAAAAAATACCTAGAGTTTCCAATTTTAGTTGAGATCCATTCTTTGCATGATTTCATTGCAAAATCACAGCCAAGTTTTCTTCCCCATCCAAGTTGTTGTGCCATTGAATAGTTAGCTCTGTACCAGCCAGTATCCTCCATCAGAGCCAACGTGATTCTTGAATAAACTGGATTTTGTGTATGAGTACCAGTCATTGCTTCATTCTAAAGTCACAAATATAAATAAATAATTTTAATTATCTCTGTTAGCCAAAAAATAATATTAACTTACTTCAAAGACTCTTTTTTCCCAGTGTGTTAATGCTGTACCATCTTCACCTTGATCTTCAAGTTCAGCACCTTCTAAATCATCACATAAAAAATGTGCACGTACTTCTTCTCTTACTCTTGGTGTAACAATCATTTGCATTGATCTTTCAATTGATCCACCATGCACCTGCCATTCTGGTCTAACAATTGTTTTAATAGTATCATCACTCCATTGATGTGTTTGTAATTTTTCATTCAATGGTGGTTTACCAGTTTCAGTACGTCTTGGTGTTCTTGGTTCACCATTTTCATTACGATAAAATGCATAAAGACTTACTGAAAAACCAAGAGCATGTAGTATTTCATGCTTAACAGTACTTAGTAATGTTTCAAGTTCTTGTGGTTTTGTACTGATACTACCAGGACATAAATTAGCATGTCCAGCAATTGGTCTATCAAGTGCTGATTCTTGTTGACAATGTGCTGCATATGCAACAGTTAAACCATTATGACATCTTTCTGATTGTAATGCTGATACATAAAACACAAAATCTGCACCATCAATTCCTTTACCAGCAGCACTACTTTTTTGAACTCCACAATTATGACCAGTTGCATTGCACGTTCGACATACCTTTATACCAAACAAATCAAATAAAATTCATAATTATGATTCATTTTTGAATTCAATTCGTATCATTGATTGATTGATTTTTTTACTCACATCAAGATGTTCTTCAGGTACAACAACCTCTCCACACATTGTCGTTGGTCGACATGTATCAATGCAATATGTATGATGATCTTTTACAAAAACTTGACTACTTTCACATTTCCTAAAAGATAAATTGGTTCATTAAATTTTTCATAAAGACATTATGTTGTTTTATGTCAACCAATTAGGAACAATTGACAATTTTCTCAATTACAAATTAATTGAATAACAGTTCTTTGTAATAATTTAATTTTATTTTGTGAATTTAATCATTAAATTTTATATATTATTCTTTCGTGAAGCTTTTATAGATAAAAGTAATGAAGTTATGTAATTTACATTCATTTGTTTGATGTTATTTTTAAAACTTTATCGTTTAAAATGTTCAAAAATCTTTTTCAGTTGATGAAGAATAAAAAAAATAAAAGTTATTTGGAAAGTTTTTGGTTAATTATTGAATAATAATTTACCTATTGAGTCTTATTGTATTTCTTGTTTCTCGAACCATAAGTGCTCGTTCCCAAAAATGAACTGCCTCCGGTAAAATTGTATTCTAAAATGATGAAAATGTCATTAATACTGATGATAATTGATATGATTAAAAAAGTCATTTGTCAAATTAAAATTACTGAGAGAAAATTATAATCAACTTACATTAATTAACTCGAATTTTTCGGACTCCAATCTGAAATAAATTAGTTTGATTTATTATCATAATTTTTCTATGTTATTGATTATTTGTTTAGGCAAAAGTTTACACTTGTCTGGGTAATAATAAAGATGGAATATGTTACTTATTCATTCGTTGTACATTAATAGAGAGTAATAATTTACTAAAATTCATTTTAATTAGCAAAAGTTTAGAATATTTTGTGTTGTAAGTGTGCAGTGGTGTATTCATCCAAAAACCAACTTGACAAGAGTACAATTAATTATCTACAGTTGAAATATAATAGTATAATTTATTGTTTATAAACTTGCATAATTCATTGTGAAATGGAATTGGATATATAAAATATATAACAACGGACTTAATTATGAGAATAATAGTCCCATCAAATTTTGATATCCAGAATGGTTTAAAAGAAATTGTAATACAAAAAAAAAACTGACTCAAATGAATTAATTAGACTTAAAGAATAGTCGATGACAAAAAAATGTGGGACAAGTCCAATTCGTGTGGTAAGAACTTGAAGAGTCACAACCTCTTTAAATTATCTTTAAAAAACTGTAAAAATTATGCCATTCAGTAAACCGTATTTGAGACATTAAGCAGTCTTTAAATTAATTACTTGACTCAATTTGGGTGTGGTAAAAGTCCAGATAATAAATTTGTTCTTCTAATCGATATGCCCACATCTACGTAATATTCACTATTTATTTATTATTTTTTTTTCATTTTAATACTACGTGTGGGTGCATTAATGAACCCTTGTTAATTTGAATTCATTGAATCCAACATCGTTCCAACTAACCACCCAGTTGGTAAACATATTTAAGAACAAAAGTAAAAACAAAACTAGAGAGTCAATTGGTGTGTTGCAAATATTGATTTATAATTTATTTTATTTTCCATGAAACCTGTCAGATGTTCCATTGAACAATCTAAAATAAAATTCATGTAATACTGCTATCGATTTATACAACTCAATGCCAACTTATTTAGCTTTAGATTTGAAATTTCCAATCATTTTTTGAATATATTTCGTTGTAAAATATCGTAAAAATTAAACAAGTTTTGGAAATTTTTTGACAATTATTAAATTATTTTTTTAATAACAAAATTATAAATATTTTTTATCAATAACTAATCGAACAATTTATCAAATAATAAATCAAAATTGTTTCACATATGTAATTGAGTTTTTGTTATAAATTTTCAAAAAAAAATTCCATAATTTTTCGTCATTTTATATTCAACAAGCAGCGTAAAGTTGAATATACCCAGTTAGAAAAAAAAATAGAAAAAAAACTAAACACGTACTGATGTATTGATGTGCATAATGTATAATCGAATTTTACGTGAGGTAAAAAAGAAAATTATTTTTTAAAAACTAGGACAAGGAAAATTATGTCACGTATGTCAAAATGTTTTTGTTTTTTATTTATAATTTTTTTTTTCTGCTATTTTAGCATAAATTATTCTACTTAGGTGTTGAAATGTTTTTTTTTTTACTATTTTTTTCTATTGTTTATATTAATGTTAGATTGGCAAATGGTGTTGGTGATGAATTGATGATGATGGTGAACATGATCATTGATTTATTGTTGAGAGATTATCACAAAAGATGTTGGATAAATAATCACAGCTATACAGTCATTATATCCAAATGAATGGAATAATATACATGAAAGTAAGGCCAACTATTACATTCATTTTATTTTTTTGTATTTTAAGGTATTGAAATGACTGATGACACATTATCCAATGACCAATCACCAGGAACAACTGTTGTATGTACTCTAGATTCTCGATGTGAATCGATATTTTGTATTAAATATACACAATTCAAATGATTCTAAACAGAATTATGTAACGTGATGTTAAAATTATTATCATTATTCATTAGCATATTCAAATAACTGTAAACATTATTGATTTAAATAGAAAGAATCTATGGTTTTATGAAATTTTTCAGCAAGTATATTTGCTTATAATATTTTTACATGTTTTCCATCAATGGAAAACACTTGTAATAATCAAAATAAATATATATTTAAAGCCCTGAGAATTAATAAATAATAAAAATCTCTCTTAATTAAAATGTATATTTTACTTTACAATTGAAATAGTATATTGAAGTTTTTATAATGGAATTTTTGATGTGGATATTAATGGAATATCAAAGAGTCAAATAACAAAAAATTGTGTATTTTAATAAACAATAGTTGTTGATTTCAATCCTTACAAAAATAATAAACAAAAAAATAATTTATGTAATGGAAAACAAATCAGTATAAAATTCTATACAATTGTAAATGTAATATTTATTTGTTTTATTGTTTGAAGAGTTTAACAAGTTTTGTTTTATTTGTCAAGTAATATTGTAGTTACCAAAAAAAAAAAAAAAAATTAATTTAAACTATAAATACATAAAATTAAAGCTCATTTTTATATAAATAATAACAAAATTGTCATGCAGGCATGTGTTTGAACTTGGTGTGTGTTTTATAATTTTCCAGAATTTAACTATCTTGTACTCGACATTTTCATTTTCAACTTCTATTATCTGCATAGAACCTTTCTTCATTTTTTAATAAGCATAAAAAAATCCTAGGAACTTATAATTTCTTATAAAGTTATGAAGTTTTAAAGAAAACTTATTAAAGCAGTCGAGATAAAATAAGAAACTAGTTTTACATTCATACATTTGTTTGTAATATTTTTTTTTTGTATTTTTTAAACGAAAATTTTTTAAAATACAACCAAAAGTTGGCTGCAATTTTAATTCGTTTTTGTGTTGAATTTATTTTAAAATAAATAATCAATAATTTAGTAATAATGAAAAATGATAAAATAAATTTTAAAATAATAACAAAAACTAATTAAATTTATTTTACTATAATAAATTTATCAATAAGTTTTCTTTAAAAACATTTTCATTGAAAAAAAAATTTGTTATTTTTAAAAAAAAATGATATATTTTGCAAACGACGTTTAAATTTGTCAATTATTATATTTATTTTATTAACGCCCCTTTTGCTTTCGATATTATTTTTTAAAAATAGAATCAACCTACGTATATTTGCGTTGGGTGAAAGTAATGTATAGCTTACTTATGTGCTTGGCATCAAAAGTCAAGTTGAATATCATGAGAATACAGTCTTTAAATTTTTTTATTCATACTGTTTTATAATATTTTCTCACACACTAAATTGGCTATAATTTACCTGGGTGTATCTACTTGTTCAGTAGAAATTATAAATTAGTTAAACAAAAGAAAAAATAACTCATATTATTTACACTTGGACGTCAAAGTTTCATAAATATATTTTATTTTGTTGTTGGTTTGCCTAATGATAATATCATTTTGCTAATAAATAATAATATTAATATTATTTTATTATTAATATCATTTTATCTCAGTTTCACTCTATTTATTTTCAATTTTAACATTTAAATATTTGTTTTCTCAAAAAATAATAAGCAACAAACAACAAAATTGATTATTTTTGTTTGAAATATTGCAGCCATTCACTAATATAAATTTTTATTTATTATAAATAAATGTTTTAGATGATAAATAAACTTAAACTCTATCAAATAATAATCATTGACAGAAGAATATCAATAACTTGAATAATTTTTTTAAGAAAAACTGGTATCACAGTCAATGATAAAATAAATAAATTATCAACGTCATCTAGCCATGAATTAAAGAGAAATTTTAAATATAAATTTCTCCTAGACATTTATGGGTAAATAGGTTTTTCTACTTTAGTTTTTTTTTTCTTCACAAGAAGTTGTGGTGGATTATCTCATAAAGTCATTGAACATGGTAAGAGTTTCAACATCGATCTCATAATGATTGCTTCATAAATTAAAAACTCGATAATATAAAAATACGTGGATATTGAGAATTCGAAAAATTTGAAGCAATAAAGTTCATAATGAATAAAAAAATCAAAGCCTGAAGGGCTTTTTATTGACATTTACCAACAATAGTTAAAGTCTTTGTTTCTATTTTATTTCTATTATATTTTGAAACTGAAATGACACAAAATAAATTTAGCAAAACATTTACAATACTGTCAAATTTTTTGATATAAATGCCAGTGGAAAATTTAAAACTTTATATAAGTTTTGACATATTTGGAAAATTCAATGCTGTAACATCTGTACTTTACACGACAATTCGAAATAGTTGACTATATAACACTGGGAAAACTCCAAACTCTACATAATCCTTTGCATTCTAAAGTTTTACACTTCAAGTATGTTGTAAATGACAATTTTATTTACGAATAAATTAAATGCAATATTCACAATAAATTTTATTATTGAAATATTAAAAATAAAAATTCTGAGAGTTTAAATTCAAATTCAGCTTTTTTTTTCGACGTCATGTTGGTTAAAAAATTTATTTCTAAATAAAAACTTCATGAAGTTTTGCTTTTAATATTTAGGCAATATCTTAATATAATAATTTTAAAAATTTTAAATTTCAATTATTTTTATTTATCTTTGACTTACCCATAAACACTATAATCATAATACAACAAAATTCTTAGAGGTTGATTGATACTTCGTTTTTGAACTTGATGAAATGATTCAATATGAACTCCATGTACAACCTGAAACAAAAACTCTCAATAACTAAAAAGAAATTTTTTAAAAAAGGACTTTTAATTAAAAACTTTCGCTATGAATTTATCCAACAAAAATTCATAAATATTTTAATAATTGATTTTTGTTTTTTCGATGTCAATAGTTAATTAAGTGTTTCAAAATTTTGAAAACTTTTTCGGCAATTAAAAAATTTTGCCGATAATTTAGTAAAGCTATTGATCTACTTATGCACATAGGAATAAATAGAGCCTCTTAAAATATATAACGAATGCCAAGGTAGTCGCAATTTAAAACTAATTAATTTCGATATTAAGCTGATATTTTAATTTTCAAATTTTCATATATAACTTTAGGTATTTTAAAATATAATTATAAGCACGTATATATTTTTCTTTTACAGCGTCATATAAATTAATATAAATTGATGATTAGAAAAACTTAATAAGCTATTTATTCACATGATGTAATTCACCGAGCAGCTATAATTAAAAGTAAATTAAAGTTTACCGATACTTGTGGTTCTTTGTGTACACACTTTCAGCAAAGTTTGGTTATACTTTGCTACTTGTGAAACTGATAATATGACAGTAGCATTTAAGTTAAAAAATTCGCCAATTTTGTGGTATTAAAAAAGCAGATAATACAGTTACCGGGAATGAGACTCAATGTCGTGACTTTTTAGATTTCAAATGAAAAACTTTGACATCTATTTTTTTACTTTGAGTAATTGAGTAATCAAGCGAGTTAATAGGTTTCATTACAATGACGAAACAAATATATTTTTTTTTTGAAAGAAAAAATTCAGGAATCTTCTTCGGTGCTTTTTAAATATTAAAAACAATATTATGCAAAAGATTTGTAATAAAAGTTGGCTACATGCATAGCAACAGAATATAAAAGAAAAAAAAAATTCACGACCATCCTCAAGCACTTTGAGATAACGGTCCAAAGAACAAGCGAATGCATTGACTTTTGTTTCACAGCAAAAATAAATTGAATGCACATTTCAAATGGAAACTTCTCAAGGTCATTGGAAAGTATAAGGAATTATTATTTAATAAGGACAATATTTCAACAAACTTTTTTATATTGTAAATCTTTAAATTAATATCGAACAAATTAATTAAAAAAGGAAACTGTTGTATTACGTTTCTATAATTATTCTCTGATATCAATTTCGTCTCAAGAGAATTTAAAATATTTTAAAAATAATTTTAAATATTTTCCTTTTTAAATAATTTTAATATTTGTCTTATTTTTTGTCATTATTAATTTACGAATTACGACTTATTGAATGACTCATGTGAATTTTATTTCAGCAAAAAAACAAACAAGAAAAATATTTTTATTTCAATATTTATCATCGAAACAATTAAATTACCATTTAAAATTTTTTATAATCGATAATAAAAATAATTCTAATAAATCAACATACATCATTACAAAGGTCAAGGTTTTTTCTATCAATTAATTTTATGATCTTTTCCATGAAATATTTATACAAAATATTATTAATTCATTAATAAATTCTGATAAATAAAACGCAGAAAAATTTTTAAGAATTTCAATAATAAAAATAAACCACAATGATGAATATAAATTGAATATAAAGAAAATAGTCTCTACAATTGTCAAGATGTCTTCAATACAAACGAATGATTGAGCAGTAAAGAAATAAAAATGTTAAAAAACAGTTTTATGTATTGCTGTTTGAGACTGAATAAAAATTGGCTAAAGAATTCAACTTGAATGCAAATAATCAATACAAAAACTCAAAAGCTTTGTGAATAAAATATTTCAAAAATCAAAGAGACGTTGATACAGTAAAAATAGAAATAATATTTCAAAAATGTGTAAGCAATTCATGAGTATTTTTATTTTCAAAGTTTATCAGAAATTCCAACTCAATAAGAGCATCATATTTGACATTTTTAAAAGTCAGATTAGTACAGATAAAGATTAAAAAAAGTAAAAAAAAATTATAATAAACTACTATTAAAGACCGCTCCTGCTGTTGAGTATTTATTTTTTTAAATTATTTTGATGATATCTTTGTTTTGTGATGTAATCATACATCAAAATATCATACATTAGAACTTTGAATGTTTTGAAAATTCATTTAATTAAATATTGCCTCGTCGATAACCGGAAAATTTAAATTGCATATGCACAATTAGCTTAACTAATAATTTATAAAATAATATTAACACTGTTTATGAATATTTATGAATATTTGTCAACATTCTATGCTGTTTAAACAATTGGAAAATCATTATTACGTCTCAACAGAAATCAGCTTTACTAGAACTTTTTTTTTCGTAGTTTTTTTTTTTTGTTTATAAAAATTATATTGACTGCTTCATTAGATATTTATTTTTTTTTCATTACCACGAATTTCCCTTTTGATTCAGTTCATTGGCTTCTGTTGAGACAAAATGAAAAAAAAAATTTAAAACTTGTTATGTCTTGCAAAAGAAAAGTTACATTGAATGCGTGACAAGAGCTTGATAGCGCGGGCGAACCGGTTTTCTCTTTAACAAATTTTTAATACTCCATAGGACGATGACACTTGATTATTTTTATCTCATGTACATTGTTGAACTTTGTTCTTACTATAATTTCCGATGAGGAAGTAAATATATTGAGGTAGAAAAATGTATAAATTCAATGTGAAAAAAGGAAAATTTGGAGAAAAGAAACTTGCATTTTGATAAACATCAAAGGATGATGATATTGAAAAAATTTTTTTATATATTTAAATTTATTTAAGTGAACACTTGTCGTCATGATTTTGATGATATGATTTTCTCCATTATCATGGAAGACAGATTCAAACGACTGGATAAATTTTGTGAATAGAAAAAAACTAAATTCAATTTACCAAAGGATTTCGAAATGAGAGCTATAAAATTTGATAAATTGAGATGAACTTTTTAGCTTTTATTTTCGATTTATTTTAAATTTTCTATAAACTCAAACGTTTATACTGAGCACTTTGATATTTCATAAAATGATCAGAAAATATACAACATCTATTCATTGAAACTTTGATTTTAAACAAAAAGCTTCTGAGAATTTTCTATCACAACTTTCCAACTTGAACTTTGGAAAAAATATTATATTAATTAATATAATTACGTAGTTTTGAAAATCAATTTGTATTTTCTATGGTAATTAATTAATTTTTTTCCGACACAAAATGTATTTTTATTATTCAAGTTTTTAAAAAACATTTTGTAATTATTTATATTTAAATTAATTTGTTTGACATGAAATGCATTTCTAAGCTTTTAAAAAACATTTATTCATTCGAGGAATATTTTATATGAAAAATTGTTTATATTAGTAATTAATTTAATTGAAATTTTTCAGTATTAGTTGTATTTTTTTTTTGTAATAAATTAGTATAAAAAAAATGCAACTGATACTGAAAAATTTCAATTAAATTAATTGTTATAAAGAGTCCACTAAATATCGTAAATATCATTATGAAAATAATAATTACTGTAAAGCTTTTTATAAAATAAAATAAAATTATAAAAAAAATATTTTTAAGAAAGTTTTTTTATTTCTTTCTCAGCTAAGAAGATAACAGAGAAAAAAACAAAATTTAATATAATTACTTTTGAATATTTGCGATAATGAATAATTATTTTACCGAGTTTTCTGATTATGATCGCATAAAATGAAAGAAAATTATTATTTATTTTTTTTTTTTTCGAATATAAGACTTCATTGCGTGACATGTTACATCACATTTAGTACTAGCCAAGTAAAGAAGTATAATATTGCGATGTCAACCGCACAAAAAAAAATGCATTTCGTGGTTTGTCAGGTTTTTTTAAAAGTATCCGTTTTATATGGTATTCTTGTTGTTTTCTCTCACAATAATTATTGATTAGCTATTAAAACTAATATTATTTATTTGTTGCGATTCAATATATAGTAACGAGCAGCTTTCAATAAATTTATCATGTCAAGTGAATAAATTGTTCAAAGTAATTAATTTTGCATAAAGCTCGATGAATATGAATAGATTTAGATCATCGAAAATTATTTGTTTGAATTTGCAAATGGAAATAAATATGATAACATTTTAATTACAATTTTTCTCGCATGTAAATTTTTTATTTTTCCATCTACTGAAGTCAAGAATTCCGGTGGTAATTCACCGAGAAAAAAAAGAAGTGAATTAAAAAACTGCAGTCATATTTATGTCAATGTTATTTCAATATTGGAAAAAAAAAAACCGCGAAAATTGGATTTTTCAATTGGCACTTTTAAAGAAATTTGAACGAGCTCAGAAAATACAGAGTGTTTTGATGTCAAGCCATCCACTGTGTAATGAATTTATGCACTTATTGTCATCAAAAAAAAAAAAAGAAATGTCGTCTTTGTCAGGCGCAATTAATTTAATGATCATGAGCTAAGAAATAATGAAATTATTTTCTTCATTATTTTCAAACGAGCAGTCATATCATTACAAATTTTACAATAAAAATTTATTGTATTTTATCTAGAAAATTTTCTATTTATTATAAACATAGATATTTTGTTCTACTGCAGTTAGTATAGAGATGAATAGTCGAGGTTGTAACTCGGTTGCTTTCAACATTTTACAGCTGACGCTTTAGTATACCATTACCAATTACATGTTGTCATTCAATCACCAGTGCATCAATTCACGCTACTTGTTTTTTCCCTTTTATATTACAGTGCATTAACTTTCTAGACTAATAATTCTACGTAATTTGACGCTATTGTATTAAACCAGATGATGGACATAAAATCACTGAACAAATTTTATAAATTCGTCAACAACTTTCAGTTTACCAGTTTCTTGTAATTTTTAACAAAATTTTAATTTAATAATTCAAAAGAATTAAACGAAAGATAAAATTTACTTTTTATTTAATTTTTTTCTGTCGAGATTGAAGTTAACAGAAAATTTATTGCGCATCGCCATGCGTCTAATCGATTACAATTTTTTTTTTGTTTAACATCAACAGGAGTAAAATTGTCTATGGCATTTTGCCACATTTTTTTTTATATCAAAAAGCTGTAAATAACAAAGAACTACAGATCAATCGATAAGATAAAATGTTATTTTAACCGAGAAAATGTTTGCTTGTTGTGTTTTGTACAATATTTTGTTGTTATCTTTTAATAAAATTATTTCTTGTTAAGTAAAGTCAAAATTAATTACTAATTATAAATATTTTAGATATTAATTAATACTTTATTGTTAAACATATATATAAAAAAACTACTTTTTTTAAAAAAAAGTTTTCTAAAATCTTTTATATTTTGCTGAGTTCATATTTGAAAAAGCAATGATACTGCAACTTTAAAATATTTTTATTATTAACACTAAGAACTCTGAGGTTTTATGCAAAAAAAAATATTAGAAATTTCATAATAAAAAAATAACGTGATATTTTATTATAAATGTTGAAACCTTGGATGATGCTGTACACTTTTTCCATTCTAGAAAAATTAATTTTCTTATTCCAAATTTAAAGAGAAATCACTATAGTTTTCCATTGGAACACAAAAATAAAAATATGCTTCTCATATGTGTTAATGATTTAATGTTAATATTGTTTTCAATAACTTTAAGATGATTATTTGGTCTAACTATGGGATAATTCGTTACGAAGGTCATGTGTCCTACTGGATCAAGTCGAGAATAATGTTATTCTATCAGAGAAACAGTCAGAACAATTTTTCTTACATTGAAACACAAGTTATTGACGGAGGGATGAGTCAGTTATACAACAACCATAGTAGAAGCGATATTTACGGGAATTTGGTCTAACTAATTTGGTCTAACTATGGGATAATTCGTTACGAAGGTAATGTGTCCTACTGGATCAAGTCGAGAATAATGTTATTCTATCAGAGAAACAGTCAGAACAATTTTTCTTACATTGAAACACAAGTTATTGGCGGTGGATTGGGTCAATTTTAGACAGTTTATGGTAGAAGCGATATTTAAGTAATTCGGTCTAACTATGAGATAATTCGATACGCAGAATAATTTTTCTTACATCGAAACACAAGTTGTTCGTGAATGACCGAGTCTATTATAAAAAATACATGGAGTAGAAGCGATATTACGAAAAATCGGTCTAACTATGGGATAATATATTACAAAAGTCGAATGTCCTACTCGAATAAGTCGAGAATATTGTTATTCTATCAGAGAAACAGTCAGAATAATTTTTCTTCTATTGAAACAAAAGTTATTGGCGGAAGACTGAGTTAATTAGAGAGCATTCATGGTAGAAGCGATATTTACGGAAATTTGGTCTAACTATGGGATAATTCGTTACGAAGGTCAGGTCTTCTACTGGATCAAGTCGAGAATAATGTTATTCTATCAGAGAAATAGTCGGAATAATTATTAAAAAGTTTTAATCATAATTTTGTTTTCTTATTTGTGAATATATTTCTATTCATTGTGATGATGAAACAATGTGGGAAAAAAAAGTCAAAAATCAACAGGGAGCTGCTCTGAAACTGTAGAAAGCTTTGTTGAAATTATTTCTCATAATTATTATTCGAACAACAACACATTTTGTCACGTGAGAAAAAAAAAAGAAGATAACACAGTGACACTTATTATTATAAAAAGTGAAAAAAGTTTTTTTTAAAAAAGAAAAGATGTAACAGTTTATTTGTGTATTAAAAAATTTACATATTACAAAAAAAAAATATAAACCCTTTCACTTTGTGTTTACGAAAACGTCATGTTCAATGAGTCAATTCTAATGTAATTTCGTTCAAACATATATATAAATTTGGTCAGAATTAGTAGCTCATTTTAGAATCAGTCAAGTATAAATGAAGTACAAACTTTATCAATAGCTACTGAAAAACAAGATTGGTATGTTCAACTAATTTAACATGTGAACATGGTTCAGAGAATACTTTGGGTATCGATCAAATGGTTTGCAAACCTGCAAACATGTAACATGTTCAAAGAATTCAATTCATTTCAATTAAATAAATTTCTCATATTTATTTGAATAGAATTATCTGATTTGAGATTAATAAATAACAAAAAATTTAGTATTCATCATTTTGTGAATGCGCTGTTAAATTTCTCAAGAGAAATCATTTATATCAATGTCAACTGTCAATTGATAAAAATTAACAGTACTATATCCCTCCATGTAACATGCGGGATGTTTATTATTAATTAAAACCCTAAAAATATATTTTGACAAAATATTTTTTTAGATTTAGAGGGTCTGAAATCAAATCTCATGTTCATAAGAATCGAGATCAAAAAATTATACTTTACTGAATTCATTTCATTTTCAATAATAATTTGAAAGTAAATTATTATCTTTATTATTATATTTTCTTTAACAAATAAGAATGAAAAAAAAATAAAAACTATTGTTTGTAAAGACTGATGATGCTCATTAGCCATAAATTTATCCCACGAAATATTTGATTTGTTAAAAGGAAAAAGCATCTAGTTGTTTAGCACGTGTATTGTTATTCAACAAAAAGTAAACAAAACATTGTCAAAGTTAATTCTCATAGTTTTCCATAATAAAGTTTTCTATAATAAAATTTAGTTTTTTTTTTTTTTTCATAATAATTATACAGTGGCTTTATCTAATTTGACTATAACAACCTTTATTAACGCGTTAAATTATTTTTTTTAATTTTCGTATATTTCAATATCAAAAACGAACTAAGACGTTATTTAAATATTTTTTTTAAGCATTATTTTGCCACGTGGGAACTTGAGACTCCATAAATGTTGACCTTTTTATTTATTTAATGTTTTTCTACGTCTTTATTGTTGCTATTTTCATCATATTTTCAAATCATTTATTTGTAAATTCACTTCTTTTGTTTTTAAACTTGTATACTTGTTTTATTTTTATTTTTTTTCTATAAATAAATAGGGTGTGTACAAGCAAGGTGTCTCATTAAATATTTTGAAAAGAAATAATTTTATTCGTGAGATCTTTTATGCTAAAATTACTTTCATTAAATAATATTCTCTTAAAATAGCTGAAATTATATTTCTGTATCTCTTTGAATTCCGGAAATAACTTTGAAAAATTTTTTAATTACCAGATTACCAATCTCTTGCTACAGAGAATGATGATTTTTTTAATATTAATAATATAAATTACAACATTTAGATAGTGACATGCCAAAGAAGATCCGGGAAACAATTTATGTACATTGAATTCTCGTTGAATGGATAAAAGACACTGAGATGAATTTACCTAGTGAAGCTGTGTATATCAGTCCAGATTGCGCAAAAATTAAACAGTAAGAATTTTGCTATTTGTTTCGTGGTATAATCCATCCAACGATATCACGAACATTTGCTGTACCAGACAGAGTTCGTTGTATTCCCACGAGGTAAATACAAAACGATAACT
This sequence comes from Aphidius colemani, assembly GCA_030523065.1. Taxonomy (NCBI): domain Eukaryota; kingdom Metazoa; phylum Arthropoda; class Insecta; order Hymenoptera; family Braconidae; genus Aphidius; species Aphidius colemani. The sequence goes on from JAPYYR010000795.1 coordinate 25,083, forward strand.
TGCCTAGGCGAATCATGGTCTTACCCTATTGTTCATCTCATTGATATCATAAAACGTTTGCATATATTTTTTATGTTTTTATATGTATTTATTTATTTACTCGTTTTTATTCCTTTTATTTACAAAAAAATAAAATTTCAATTTTAAAATCATAAAAATCACATGAAAAAATTTATAGCATAAAAATCAACTTGAATAAAAATTTTATATTTAAAATGAGCCAAAAACAAGAAATTTATACATTTCAGCTGATTATATCGTGTAAAAGTTGACAACATTAATCAACTAAATACCTGTTTATGAATTTTAAAATAAAAAAAAATTTTAAATTCAACAAGTGTAAAAATTTAAACGGAAGTATAATCATTAGACCTCAACATAAAGCTTCAAGATCCGTGTCGAATTGCATCCAAATAACAACAATATAAATGTTAAAAAATAAAAAAAAAAATTAAAAATAATAATCATTGATGAATTCGATGATTAAAAAAATAATAAATAAATAAAAATTGATAAAACTGTTTTAATATTGCCAATTAATAAAATAAGCAATTGAAAAATATTTCGTTGTTTATTTATTAATTATATAACAATATAAAGAATATTTTTGCAAAATTAATTTTTTTCTACATCAAAATCCATATATGAATCAGACCAGAGGGGGCGTTAACGCGGTTAATTGATCTCATTTTGCCTCGTTGGTTTAAGAGCGTCAATTTCCTCGTTGTATTCCTCATATCTTCATACGACTATAGCCACCAAGTTGGTTTTTAATAAACAAGTTTATTAGTGCATGGCCCTCGGAAATCATGTCAACATTGCATGCGTCAAATATCATAAAAAAAATAAAAATTTTTTTTAATTTTCTACTAAAATATATCTCCATCAATTGTTATATCAAATGAAGTTTTTTTTCTTCTAAAGTTTTTTGAACAATACATATATGTAAAATATAAACATAAAATAGTTGTAATATTTTGATTGAGGATTAATTATACTGTCAATATGCAAATTATTTTTTTTTCATTTTTTTTTAGAAAGTCATGATCATCGTTATTCTCGACAAACTAAATTCTAAAAAGTGAAACTTTAATTTAACGTCTCAAAAAGGACAATAAGCCAGTAAATTTACAATCAAATTTATATACCAGAACGAATAATAGATGACACATTGAAATTTTTTTGACGTGAGTAGCTCATAAACGTGATATGCATTATAAATTTGTAATTTATTGTGATAAAAAAAAAGTACATGTACATCTAAATGAACGTGGCTAATTTGAATAATTTCTTTTAAAAATATTTATTTATATAACCCTTTGGAAATTATAATAAAAATTTAATCAATATTAGGACAATGAATTGAATGAATTGAAAGAATTATTAAATTTTAATTGGAAGGAAAATAAAAATTGAGTATTTTTTAATTTAAAGCTGATGACTGTATATGGCTGTGTTGTTTTACTTTTACATCAAAATGAGACGCTCATTGAGCGTGAAAAAAAATTAAAAATAATAAAATGATAGTCATTTTAATATACACCTGGTTGTACTTCTCGAAGCTCCTTTCAAAATAGATGAAATGTCTATGACCAAAGTTAATCTTTTAAATGGGAAATAAAATATTCAATAAGAGTATATTATTAAATATAACTTATAAGCCCCAATAAATGAGCGGAAAATTAATTCAAAAGATTGAATATAAACAATAACAAATAATACCAAAAAAAAATATTGACTTTTAATTATTTTATAAATTAAAAAACTAATCAAATGACAATATTAAAAAGGTCAAACGTTTTGATTAAAAAAGAAGACTTATTTTTTAAGATTAATAATTTCATCGTTGTTAATAATACTTTTAATTGATTATAATTCATATGAAAACTAATTTTATGTCAAAAAAGATAAAATAAACAGAAGAAAATTAACCAGAGATTTATTTCGTATTACGAAATAAGTTATTTAAATTCATCCAACATTTGAACTTATAAAATACATATAATTAGAATAATTTTTTAATAAAACATGTGGTCAGTAATAAATAATCTGACCTTGAAAACCAGAATCATAATATTTTTTTAAATGAAAGGAAAAAAAAAAGTATAAAGAAAATTTATAGATTGAATTTTGAGCAAAAAAATAATATTATATTTTTATAAATATAATATACTTTCACTATAGCTATGGGAATTAAATAGCAATAAGAGTGAAGATGTTCAAAACGATCTTTTTACATTCACTTTAACTTTATAGAAATTCACCGTGAAAGCGTAATCCGAGGTCAAATTATAACCCTAACAAAAGACAAATATTTTTTGAATATTTCATACTCGAAAATTTATAAATATAAATGAGAAAAAAAATAATAATATTCTACCAATAATAAAATAGCCAAATGACAAAATTTAATAATTTTTTTTTCAATAAATAAATATTAATTAACATTATAATTTATAAATAAATTTTTGATGAATAATTAAATCACTTAAAAAAACATGATTATTTATTCAAGCAAAATTAAAAACATAAAATATTGAATAATTTTTTTTTTGCCAAATAATTAATGTTGTAATTCATCAATAATATTATGTATATATTAGGCAATAAAAATGAATTATTATTATTTATACAAGCTTTATTCAAATTTAAAAAAAAAAAACAAACAAAAGTTTATTTCCGCATTCCCAGATGCTTGGAGAGATCTGATCATTTCTATGATTAAATTGATAATCAATGCAAAATTGATTTTTAAATTTTAATGAGAGTAGTAAACTAAACCACGTGATATTTATAAAATTGAATACACGTGTCAACCCCCACCTAAATATACCGGCAAATTTCATTCAACATTGGCAAAAAAAAATACTCCAGAAAATCGAAATAAAAAAAATTAGTAAATGGCTTTAATAAGCTGCTCAATGAAAAATAAAAAGAATAATAATATCGAGTATTCACAAGGACTCCTTTACTTTCAATCCTTTTTTACTGTTAAAAAAAGGGACAAAAAATATGTAAAACATAAAAATGGCGTCTATTTGACTTACCTCAGCTGGTCGTGGATGTTTATGACTGCAGTATTGATGTTCAAACATACTGTTCACGTTAATCACATTACACAAAATAATAAAAGAAACAATAATAGTTAATTGTGTTATTAAACTGTATTTAATCTTGAGCCGCACTGTCGCCGCCATGACAGAAAGTTTGCTGAACCTGCACACCCTTAGAGCATGGCACACACTGAAAATTACGATAAATTATTTTATGGAGACCACATCGACTATAAATAACCGGAGTTACACGAAAATTACCGGGAATGGTCGAATTTCTTTATATAAAAATATTTTGTGATTGTTGAATTTATACCGTAGAGGCCTCTAGCCTTCGAGATGATAAATATTCAAAGAACTTGGAAGATGCAAATTTCAAAATTTTTATGAATATTTTGATGTATTTACTGGAAGCAGTATAGAAAAAAATATATATTTAAGCAGCAAATTTGAATGCCTTTGATAACAATCGATCTGGGATTTGATGAAAATTCATGCAAATTTAAAGAATATATTTGTTCTGATTCGAAGAATCTATATTAAGGACTTAGATGTTACAGTTAACTCAGATGATGTCAATACAATCATTAGTCGGACATCCAAGTGTAAAACTACCGACGAATAATGTCGATATAAACGCAGGACTTACTTATCGACATACTGAATTTTAAATTTGAATTAAAAAAAAAAAAGATCGAGAGAACAAACTTAGGTTGAACCTCAATTGGTAAATTTTTATCACGTACAGGTTATTAACTGTGACACGTAAAAATTGTAGAAATTCTATATGTCAATAAGTAGTAAAGCTTCAATTTCAATTTTATTCACTCTGAAAATTAATTTGACCTTATCAAAAATGATTTTCGTGGACGACTGATTTTCCATAAAAGAATATTTTAAGTAAAATAAACCAATTAAATTTTTATAGGAAATTATTATTATTTTCTTTTTTTATTGTATAAAGGTTTTGTTGAATTTAGGAATTCATCTAGTAGATAAGTGATTTCCCATTTTTATATTGAATATTTCGGTCTGCATTATTTCCGTTTGTAATTTTGTAAAAAAAACAAAATTTTCATTAAATAGAATTTTATTTGTTGTATCCTTATTAAAAAAAAACTCATCCATACATAGATGTATATCATGAAGTAATAAAATAATAATTTGAATCATAGAAAGTTTTATTTTTATTTTTTTGAGAAATTCATATAAATTGAATGATAAATAAAAATCGTTCATTGTTTGTAATTTAATTTTGTAAATTATCATCGTCATTTATTTGAACATCAATATAATTGATTATTAAAACCAAAAGCATACACTCGCACATTTCCAACACCGTTTACAGTCCTCGCTCGTGTTACATGAAGATGCGTTGGGGCTATGCTTGGATTTTGACCAGCACCACATGCCAGAAAACGATGATGCACATGATGTCCAACATGTGTAGCTCTCACAACCATGTTCTAACCAAATATCGTCTTGACATATAGATCGCTTCTTTATTTTGACGCCTTCATGCAAAATTTCATTATATTTTTGTGGTAATGAATTTACACAAAGAAGTGTAGTCAAACCAAAAATTGTGATTATTACCAATAATAATACGTTCTTCATCT